>JAFIRS010003350.1:0-141195 GCA_018342105.1 Gonioctena quinquepunctata | reverse complement strand
AGCATCTGAAAACTAACTCCATGAGAAGGAACGGCGAAGGCCACACCAACGAAAACTATCAACAATAGCAACCCTTTGGATTCCATGCAATCTCTCGGTCTACCCAACCGGCAACAGCAAACTGGAATGCACTAGCTTCCTTTGGGTATTCAAGTGCTTTCCTGAGAGAAGTACCAAGAAAGCTATAACTTCTGATACGGCGTCCAACGCCACAAAAAAATGGAACAGAATGGTTCCCCTTTTCTTGCAAACCTCTTTTTTCCATCGCCTACGATGTGAGGACTGGTAACTGTAAAGAAGTAATTGGTTTGCACCATCATTGAAATGCCACCTATTGGCCTTTTTCGAACATCCCTACGGGTGGAATGAGCTTCAAAATATTTGCGGGTATGAAATACTCAATTAATACGACAGACTGAAGGCAGTTTTCTTCAAAGAATTCGTACAACCAATCAGTACACAAGATTTTGAATAGACATACTCTATGAGTTGAGAACAAAAGAAGAGACAGTCTACCCACGCGGAGAATTACCATCATGTCGGGCGGGTGTCCTTGACGAAAACTGAGATGCCGTTTCATGTCAGCCGACTATTTTCCACCTCGTTGGTAACCATAGACAAATTAAAAATAAAGAGACTGTTTGAAACATTAGCGATCTTGACCACCAAGTTTTTGGTACGGCCAGTCGCGCATGGAGGCGCTGCACGCAATCGACAGACGTGATGATATGATGATTTTCCAATTCCGACATGTGTCAGAACATAGAAGTTCACATTACATTGTTTACATATGTTTTTTTATTATGACAAACCACGCAATAATTTCAGAAAAATTCTTCCACTGTTATTGTCATTAATTATTGATAGAAATTATACTATATGGACTTGAATTAGGAACTCAACGTCGAAAATACAATGTTCTGTTATTCGTGTTGACGCTAAAATTCCTTTAAATATTTTTTACCAGGTAAAATCTAAGCAGCTTTTCACAAACTGATACTTATTTCCATCCATCAGTTTCCATTTCCTATCACTGTTTGAGGAAGTACGGAGAATATCATCAAACTGTTATTTGTTATACCCACTCGTTCTCCTTTGTGCTAATGAAAGAACAAAATTATTGAACGTTTGACGTAAATGTAATTTGTTTTCATTTTGCTTGATTTGATGATAAGACTGAAGAATATTTTCAGTATTATTATTTTGTCTGTAGTTGTACCTTGTCCTAGATACAATAAAATGTGTTTTCATAGTGTTCAACTTATCATCCTTGTTTTATAAGGACTCTGATTTTGTTCTTGATATCATGAAACAAATATTTATTTTGAAACATTATTTCAACCACGAACGAACTAAGAGATTCTACAAATCGATTACTGTATATATTCTATGAGTGATCGATTTGCCATTCCTGTATTTCATATGATACAACCATTCGTATGGAATACAGGAATGGCAAATCGATCATTTATGAAATATATACCATATCAACCATATAAAAGTAACACATTCAAAAAACCCGCCTCATCTCAATCGGTAAATGAAGATAAATCTGTTTTACCAACTGTACTAACTCAGTTCGGCCAGTTGCGGGATACGTCGCCACTGTCTAAACGTGGTGTCAACTGCAGGTTTAACAACTCTCTTTATTTTTAGTTTCTATATGTTGGTAACGAACTGCAGAAACAGCAGCCTTCACGAACGGAACAAGTGTGGCTACTTGTAGCGCCACCTTGCATACGATGACTAATATGCTTGACGGTGCTAATGCCAGATAACCTCTGGCAAATACATTTGCGGAACTTTCAAACGTGACATTCTACATCATTTATCGCTCTTGTATTTCGATGGGTATTTCACTTTTCTACATATAAATCTGGTTTCGGGTGAGTGCTGGATGTACCTCGTTTATAATTGGAATATTTTTATTGTTAGTGAATCTGATCGTTAATAATAATCCTAGTGCTGATACCAATTATCACATATTTCAAATTATAATTGAGTTAGTGATAGTAATCATACTTTTTCAAATATTTGTTTGTCGGTTCAGATTATAAAGTTTGGGACCTAGATAAGGGTAGCTTCTTTGCACTAGACTTTTTCCAGCTCTTGGTACATGTACACGATTTTCTTTAAATCTAGTACTATATGAACACCAAAGTTACTGAGTTCATGTTTGTTGTTGTGTTGCCTCACAAGAATGTTTCGACTATGAACGTATTCCAGTAATTTCACTCAGATAACAATGTGATTTCACAGCGATTTTATGTTGACTCCCGGTGCAATGTTTGTCTTTATCTGCTAGACCTATACAAAGTGGAAAATGATCATGCTCTCAAATGACTCCGGCTTCGGGACTATGAAACAATAAAAGGGCATCGAGTCCAGCAACATTCTCCTTTATGAACTCACTAAAACTTATTTTGCCCCGTTTTAATTGGGATTCTTTGAGTTTACGACTATAAATAAAGCGACCGTAAAACATGTTGTCATGTGTCAACCGAGCTTTTCCTTTATGAGTTAAATTACATCTGCCAAAGTTCGCGAAACTAGGAAAATGTTGGTTTCCACATGTCACACACACATTAATTTGTTGCAGAGTGTTCACTTTGTTCATGGAGCTTCTGAATTCAGCGCCCTGGCGGGTTGTAGTTCACTTTCGGGAACAATCCCCACAAACTTTATAATGAATTTCTGGAATGACGCTATGGAATTTCTGGATTGAATGGTATAGTGCTCATATTATATCGGATATGTGAAGCGTATGTCATGTTTTCAGATATTGAAAATGCTCGATACTCGATTGATATTCTTGTTCTGCTCTTTCTTTCCCTGGATATTTCTACCATTATGGAATCTGCCCTCAATGAGTTCGATACATTTCAGAGAGTTATAATCATAGATATGAAATATTCGAATAAGATCAAGTGATTCTTCAGGCGCACTACACTGCTGGATGCTTTGGATGACGTAACTATAACGGAAGTTATGAGTAACGGATAATGAGAAACCAGACCAACCTATGTCCATAATCAACTGTTTGAGTAAAAAAAAAAACACTGAGGAATACTGCTAATAAATCCCCAAAAAGCAACTTCAAAATAGATTTCTGCAATATCTGAGGCATGCAAACTAATAGACCCCATTTGCTGGCTCCAACAGACACAAATCAAAACCTCCTCCTTCAACAACACCCATCCCGCAGTGTCCTGGTTTCGTACTCCAAACGAGATTCAAATTCAAGTCCGGCGTTTGTCTACACTAGCAGCGATCTTTCCTACTGTATAGCCAAAGGACGGTCTAGAGGTTATGTGTGTCAAAAGTCTAAAGAATTCCTCTGCTGCCTTATCTTACCCCTACCAACCCACCTTACGTCAATCTCTTCCGACATATCTCCGATACACTGGAGCTGTTTCAAACTAACCATCCTAACGTAGAAGTTTTATTTTTGGGTGATTTCAACGTCCACAACGCGAAGTGGCTGAGATCCAACCGTACCGACAATGCTGGAGTGTGAGCTGAGAACTTTGCGATAAGCCACAACGTGTTTCAGTTGATAGACGAATCTAACCGCATACCCGACAATCCAAACCACCAAGCCAACATTCTTGTCTTTTCCTCACGACACATCTCGACCAATATCAACTGTCTATAACCTCTCTACTCGGTGAATCCAATCATAAACCCATTCCAGCCACGCCCCAATAAACAATCCCTCCCAAAATTGGGTCTTGTACCTCTATTATCTGGCATTATACATCAGGTTAATGGGATGAACTGGAGACTTTTACCTATCATGTCCATGGAAAGATATCTGCTTCCGCTCACAAGACCCTTCTACTTGTGCAGAATCTGTCACCGAAATCATCAGGCTAGGTATTGACTCTAACATCCCTCCAATCCCAAGTTCTGGTTCAATCAAGAATGCAACCGTGCGGTGCTGGCCAAAAATCAAGCATACCGACTTTGGGGCAAACTCCCGACAAACGATAACCGAGAAGCCTCCGTCCACGCGAGGAACACTTGCAATAGAACGATTGACCTTGCCATAAAATCTCATGGCACGAGAATATGCAATAAGCTTGTCGATGCCCCTCCTGCATCAAATACCTCCTGGTCTCTGGCCAAGACCATAGATAATAATTTTACATCTTTTATTCATTTATTTATTCATTGATACACTGTTCCACGGGTTGCACTCAACTACAGAACAGGAACATAAGTTACAAATACAGTACAATACAAAATAACAAATTAACGAAGTAATAATACATATCGAGATTAACTAAAGTAATAGGATTTGATCGCAGAGATTGAACAGTCAAAAATATCAATCTGACAACTTGTAGAATTACAATTGACACACATGTTTTGCAGCGGCGAGTATTTCGAAATATCTGTTCGTGGTGTTGGTAAATAAAACGTGTTGTCTACTCTAGACGATGGTCTAGGTACATTGGAATTGAGTTTTTGCAGAATATGTGGGTCAATGAATAGGTTGTTGATAAGTTTGAACAAGAAAATTGTGGGGTGACAATCACGACGGCAGCTAAGGTTGTTCATAGCGTGTCTAGCCAACAATGCATCATGGGGGAAGCCAATTGGTGGATATATGTTGTCCGTTTTATAGGAGAGGAATTTGAGGAAGCGACGCTGAACCTATTCAACCTTCTCTATATATAAGTGATGATGTGGGTTCCAGATTATAGATGCGTATTTCAATTTTGATCTGACGAAGGCATAGTATAAGGTTTTCGATGTAGATGGGTCGGAGAAATCTTTAGAGATACGCGCAATGAATCCATACATTCTGTTTGCAGCCTTCAATATGAGGGGCGAAAGATAATTTCGAGTCGAAAATAACACCAAGATCGGTGTTTGTGATAGGCCGTTGGAGGGGAATGTCGTTGATTGAATATTGATATAGAAGTGGCTGATTTCTCAAAGTGAATGTCATGACATTACATTTACTTGCATTAAGAGGAAGCTTATTACGGAAGCACCATTGCTCAATGCGTTTCAGGTTAAGGGACAATTGAAGACAGTCTTCTATCCCATTAATCTCAGAAAATACTTTCAGGTCATCCGCGTATATTGAGCAGTTGAGGTCAATGACCTCAACTATGTCATTTATGAAAGCGTTGAAGAGGAGTGGACCAAGGTTGCTTCCTCGAAGTACACCCGAGGTAGATGCATATTCAATAGATTTGAAGCCATTGGATATGACATACTGTCGCCTGTCGGTGAGGTATGACACGAAAAGTTCGATGAAGGTCTGAGAAAAGCCATACCTGTACAGTTTTGATAGTAGTATTCCATGATCAAGTTTGTCGAACGCTTTCGAGAAGTCCGTATAAATGACATCGGTTTGGGATCTCCTATCAGTAGTCTCTGCAATGTATTGAGTGATGTTGAGAAGGTTGGTGGTTGTCGAGCGACCTTTCATGAAACCATGTTGAAGGGATGAGATTTGATTGCTCAGATGAAAATATAACCTGCAGTACAGGAGGATTTCAAACACTTTAGCGAAATTACATATTATTGATATGGCTCTGAAATTTTCAACATCAGACTTTTTCCCTTTCTCATGAATTGAGCAAACTTTAGACAATTTCCATAGGTCTGGGATGGTACTAGTTTTGACGGGGATATTTATCAGGCTTGTTAGTGGATTACCCAGGGCATAAGCGCAGACTTAGACCATTAGTGCAGGGATGCTGTCGAGACCCGTAGTCCTGAGGAGTTTCAAAAGATTGTCCTCAGTAGGTCATTCTGTCAGATATGCCAGTTGTTCCTTTTTTGTTGTTTATAAATGCCCAAAATTTATTTGGGTTGCCTTTTATGTCATTTTCAGCGGATTTTACATATTTTTTGTACGAATTGTCAACGTCAGACTTGATCTTTGCCCTCAAGCGAGTGAATTCATCCCGGGCAGCAATGTCCCCACTGTTTTTGAATGAACGCCAATGCTTAGTCTTGAGGCGTATTGGACGAATAATTTCCCAGTCGAACCACGGCGGATATTTACGCTTGACGTAACCAGTTCGTAGGGGTACACATTGATCCAATGCATTATAAATTTTTCCGTAAAAGTAAGAGCAAGCATCATTTGATCTATCGAAAGCTTCAAGAAAGGTCCAGTCAATATAAGCTATAAGGTCATACAACCGGGCAAAATCTGCTCTCCTGAAGTTGTACTCATTATTGTGAGGGGCGGCGAAATTTCTTTTCAGATTGAGAGCCATATTCGATTTACAATGAACATTCAAGGCAAGACGATGTTTGTCTCCGGGTACTAAGGGATCAGATGATCTCTCGACACTGCACTCAGCATTACTACCGTATAGTACAAAGTCGAGTATTCTTCACTGATCATTATGGATGCAGTTATACTGTGACAGATTACTGATTTACAGAAAGTTCTTTAAGATATTGTTTGTTGTATTTAGTTGATCACCCTGTATGAACGAGACATATGAAGGTATATTGAAGTCACCCTCAACCACCCCTCGCGATGTCTAACGGCACGACGGCTGTGTCTTCCAAGAAAAAAGTGGATCTGCTGGCTCATATGTTTATTTCTGATTCTAATTCACTTGAATATTAGGTAGGACAGTTTACGTATTACATTAACATTTACATTTTAGCTTCAGAATATCACCCCTGACTGTGAAACTAATTGTGTGTCACTTTTCTCGGTCATCCGACGACATCCTTCAATGTTAAATCTCTTTTTCCTCTCATTCTTCTTCTCTTATTACCTATATTGACTGTAAACCTACCTCAAACTTGGTCAATGAGAACTAGAACTCTTGGACAATAAAGTATATTTGATTTGATAATTCAAAAATCGATACCATTTGGAAACAACCCCCAACGAAACCTAGAATAAACTCATCAATGCCTGAGGTCGCTTTCCGCTCCCTCACTTTCAAGGAAATCCTACGAAATCTTGACTCAAATAAGGCAGATGGAATTCCGTCAACTTCGGTCCACTGGAGAGTCACCAGCATATATCACTCAGCTCTGGACAGACACTGTCGAAAAATTTGGAGAATCCCATGCAATAGCCTCAGTTATATCCAAAGCCTTCGGCCGCGTCTGGCACCAGGTGTTATTGAGAAAATTATCTGCCCACGGTCTCCCAACCAAATTATCCCAGTGGCTCATGAGCTCAGGAAAGATCGCCTCCTTCATGTGGCGGTTGACGGTGTTTCCTTCGATGCGATGACAAAAGCTAACTGTGCCTTCTGGTAGAAATGTTTTTTCACAGCCAATGTTTCATTTTTATATAATTTCTTTTTAATTTTTGCCTGCATACTTCTACCAATGAAAGCGTTTGTCATTATCATTATTATTATTATTATATTATCATCAAGGAAAAGTTTATAATTTCACTCAAAAATATGCCGTCGTAAATAACGAAAGCCACTGGCAAATATTCTCATCTCACAACAGATGTGATCTTCGTAAACGCATCCAGACACGAACTCGGAAATCCCTTCGATTTTGCTATGCACGTTATAACCTTTCCTCCAATTCTCATAATATCCATCCCGATTCCTACATTTCTTAACATTAAGAATTTTTTCCAATCATGGTCATGTTCGACCCGTTTTCATTCGAGTTCCAATCAATTGTCCAAAGGAACGGATAAGGAGAAAGACATGGATCCCCACTTCAGCCAACTCTAGTGACAACATCATGAGATGTTGGAAGCTTTATACATCCCTTGGTGACCGGATTCGACCCATCCCTATTAACCTTTGCCATGTCACACCGGCTGACTGAAATTCCAGACCGCATTTTGCGTCATAATCCATGGCATTCCAGGAGTGTAATCTTGTTTATACATCCCGGATAGCATCTTAGATTAATGTCAGGAATGTTTTTTCGTGAAATTTCGCAGGAGAGAACCCAGACTCGTTCAAGGACAATGTTGTTAAACTACATGATATGGTTTCTCCATATTTTCTTTTTTACACGCTTTATATTAGCTTCACTTGTATGTTTGTTTGTTTGTTTGTAACCGACTCCTTTGGGCGCGATTTTGACAAACTTCCAGACGTCCGAATGACTCGAAATTTGGCAGGTGTACATAATTCCGGTGACAATGCATTAAGAAATGTTTGTGTGGAAAAAAAACAAAATGGCGGCTCCAATATGGCGTACGAGTTTTGTGATTATGGTCCGATTCGCTTCAAAATCGGTATCCGAGGGCTTTTGTGGTCGGAGATTATGATTCTTTTGTCAAAATTGAGAAATTCGAAATGGCGGCTCCAAAATGGCGGTCGAGTTTTGTGATTATGGTCTGATTCTATTGAAAATTTGTATGTGGGGGTTTTTGGGGTCGAATATTTTGATTCATTTGTACAAATTGGCAGATTCAAGATGGCGGCCGAGTTTTGTGATTATGGTCGATTCTATTCAAAATTGGTATGTGGGGTTTCAGAGGTCGAGATATTATAATTTTTCTGTAAAATTGAAAATTCAAGATGGCGGCTTCAAAATGGCGGCCGAGTTTTGTGATTATGGTCTGATTCTATCCAAAATTGGTATGAGGGTTTTGGGGTCGAATATTATGATTCTTTGTGAAATTGGAAAATTCAAGATGGCGGCTCCAAAATGGTGGAACGAGTTTTGTGTGGTTATGGTCTGATTCTATTCAAAATTGGTATGTGGGGTTTTGGGGTCGAATATTATGATTCTTTGTGAAAATTGGGAAATTCAAGATGGCGGCCGAGTTTTGTGATTATGGTTTGATTCTATTCAAAATTGGTATGTGGGTTTTGGGGTCGAATATTATGATTCTCTTGTGAAAATTGGGAAATTCAAGATGGCGGCGAGTTTTGTGATTATGGTCTGATTCTATTCAAAATTGGTATGTGGGGTTTTAGGGTCAAATATCATAATTTTTTTGTGAAAATTGGAAAATTCAAGATGGCGGCTTTGAAATGGCGGCCGAGTTTTGTGATTATGGTCTGATTCTATTCAAAATTGGTATGAGGGGTTTTTGGGGTCGAATATTATGATTCTTTGTAAAATTGGAAAATTCAAGATGGGGGCCCAAAAGTTTTGGGATTATAGTTTGATTCTATTTAAAATTGGTATGAGGGGTTCTTGGGTCGAATATTATGATTCTCTTGTGAAAATTGGAAAATTCAAGATGGCGGCCGAGTTTTGTGATTATGGTCTGATTCTATTCAAAATTGGTATGTGGGGTTTTAGAGGTCGAATATTATAATTTTCTGTGGAAATTGAAAAATTCAAGATGGTGGCTTCAAAATGGCGGCCGAGTTTTCTGATTATGGTCTGATTCTATTCAAAATTGGTATGAGGGGTTTTGGGTCGAATATTATGATTCTTTGTAAAATTCAAGATGGCAGCTCAAAATGGTGGACGAGTTTGTGATTATGGTCTGATTCTATTCAAAATTGGTATGTGGGGTTTTAGAGGTCAAAATTATAATTTTGCTGTAAAATTGGAAAATTCAAGATGGCGGTTCTAAAATGGCGGCCAAGTTTTGTGATTATGGTCTGATTCTATTCAAAATTGGTATGAGGGTTTTGAGGTCGAATATTATGATTCTTTGTGAAAATTGGAAAATTCAAGATGGCGCCGAGTTTTGTGATTATGGTCTGATTCTATTCAAAATTGGTATGTGGGGTTTTGGGGTCGATATTATGATTCTTTGTGAAAATTGAAAAATTCAAGGAATTTAAAATGGCGGACGAGTTTTGGATTATGGTCTGATTCTATTCAAAATTGGTATGGGGGTTTTGGGGTCGAATATTTTGATTCTTTGTAAAATTGGAAAATTCAAGATGGCGGCCGAGTTTTGTGATTATGGTCTGATTCTATTCAAAATTGGTATGTGGGGTTTCAGAGGTCGAATATTATATTTTTCTGTAAAATTGAAAATTCAAGATGGCGGCTTCAAAATGGCGGCCGAGTTTTGTGATTATGGTCTGATTCTATCCAAAATTGGTATGAGGGTTTTGGGGTCGAATATTATGATTCTTTTGTGGAAATTGGAAAATTCAAGATGGCGGCTCCAAAATGGTGGACGAGTTTGTGATTATGGTCTGATTCTATTCAAAATTGGTATGTGGGGGTTTTGGGGTCGAATATTATGATTCTTTGTGAAAATTGGGAAATTCAAGATGGCGGCCGAGTTTTGTGATTATGGTTTGATTCTATTCAAAATTGGTATGTGGGGTTTTGGGTCGAATATTATGATTCTCTTGTGAAATTGGGAAATTCAAGATGGCGGCCGAGTTTTGTGATTATGGTCTGATTCTATTCAAAATTGGTATGTGGGGTTTAGAGGTCAAATATAATTTTTTGTGAAAATTGGAAAATTCAAGATGGCGGCTTTGAAATGGCGGCCGAGTTTTGTGATTATGGTCTGATTCTATTCAAAATTGGTATGAGGGTTTTGGGTCGAATATTATGATTCTTTGTAAAATGGAAAATTCAAGATGGCGGCCGAGTTTTGTGATTATAGTTTGATTCTATTTGAAATTGGTATGAGGGGTTCTTGGGTCGAATATTATGATTCTTTGTAAAATTGGGAAATTCAAGATGGCGGCCGAGTTTGTGATTATGGTCTGATTCTATTCAAAATTGGTATGTGGGGTTTTAGAGGTCGAATATTATAATTTTTCTGTAGAAATTGAAAAATTCAAGATGGCGGCTTCAAAATGGCGGCCGAGTTTTGTGATTATGGTCTGATTCCATTCAAAATTGCTATGTGGGGGTTTTTGGGATCAAATATTATGATTATTTTGTGAAAATTAGAAAATTCAAGATGGCGGCTTTAAAATTTGGTATCTGAGACTTTCGTGGTGGAGATTATGATTCTTTCATGAAAATAAAAATTCAGTTGGCGTTTAAAATGGTGGACGAGTTTGTGATTATGGTCTGATTCTATTCAAAATTGGTATGTGGTGGTTTTGGGTCGAATATTAGATTCTTTCGTAAAATTGAAAATTCAAGATGGCGGCCGCATTTTGTGATTATGGTCTGATTCTATTCAAAATTGGTATTTGGGGTTTTGGGGTCGTATATTATGATTCTTTGTGAAAATTGAAAAATTCAAGGAATTTAAAATGGCGGACGAGTTTTGTGATTATGGTCTGATTCTATTCAAAATTGGTATGTGGGGGTTTTTGGGGTCGAATATTTTGATTCTTTTGTAAAAATTGGAAAATTCCAGATGGCGGCCGAGTTTGTGATTATGGTCTGATTCTATTCAAAATTGGTATGTGGGGTTTCAGAGGTCGAATATTATAATTTTCTGTAAAATTGGAAAATTCAAGATGGCGCTTCAAAATGGCGGCCGAGTTTGGATTATGGTCTGATTCTATCAAAATTGGTATGAGGGGTTTTGGGGTCGAATATTATGATTCTTTGTGAAAATTGGAAAATTCAAGATGGCGGCTCCAAATGGTGGACGAGTTTTGTGATTATGGTCTGATTCTATTCAAAATTGGTATGTGGGGTTTTGGGTCGAATATTATGATTCTCTTTGAAATTGGAAAATTCAAGATGGCGCCGAGTTTGTGATTATGGTTTGATTCTATTCAAAATTGGTATGTGGGGGTTTTTGGGGTCGAATATTATGATTCTCTTGTGAAAATTGGAAAATTCAAGATGGCGGCCGAGTTTTGTGATTATGGTCTGATTCTATTCAAAATTGGTATGTGGGGGTTTTTGGGGTCGTATATTATGATTCTTTTGTGAAAATTGAAAATTCAAGGAATTTAAAATGGCGGACGAGTTTTGTGATTATGGTCTGATTCTATTCAAAATTGGTATGTGGGGGTTTTTGGGGTCGAATATTTTGATTCTTTTGTAAAAATTGGAAAATTCAAGATGGCGGCCGAGTTTTGTGATTATGGTCTGATTCTATTCAAAATTGGTATGTGGGGGTTTAGAGGTCGAATATTATAATTTTTTTGTAAAAATTGGAAAATTCAAGATGGCGGCTTCAAAAGGGGCCGAGTTTTGTGATTATGGTCTGATTCTATTAAATTGGTATGTGGGGGTTTGGGTCGAATATTATAATTTTTTGTAAAAATTGGGAAATTCAAGATGGCGGCCGAGTTTTGTGATTATGGTCTGATTCTATTCAAAATTGGTATGTGGGGGTTTTAGAGGTCGAATATTATAATTTTTTTGTAGAAAATTGGAAAAATTCAAGATGGCGGCTTCGGCTTTGAAATGGCGGCCGAGTTTTGTGATTATGGTCTCATTCTATTCAAAATTGGTATGTGAGGTTTTTTGGGGTCGAGTATTATGATTCTTTTGTGAAAATTGGAAAATTCAAGATTGCGGCTTCAAAATGGCGGCCGAGTTCTGTGATTATGATCTGATTCTATTCAAAATTGGTATGTGGGGGTTTTTGGGGTCGAATATTATGATTCTCTTGTGAAACTTGGAAAATTCAAGATGGCGGCCGAGTTTTGTGATTATGGTCTGATTCTTTTCAAAATTGGTATGTGGGGATTTTTGGGGTCGAATATTATGATTACCTAATTTGATAAGATTATTCCATTTTTTTATTTGCAAAAAAATAATAAAAATAATAGTTTAAAAAAAAACTAAAAAAACACGCTTTTATAAATAAACCACACTGAAAAGTAGGAAATAAATAATAGTTTGAAAAAACCAAAAAACACGCTTTTATAGAAAACCAGACTGAAAAAATAGTATTTAAAAAAAGCGTGGGGTGCATGGTATCAATAATTATATAGTACATTACACACCGAGGCGATACCATGCACCCCACGCTTTTTTTTAAAATAAAATATATATATTTTTTTCTATTTTTTCAGTCTGGTTTTCTATGAAAGCGTGTTTTTTAGTTCTTTTAAACTATCATTTATTATTGTTTGAAAGGTAGTATCATACACTTGGTTGCCTATAAAATGCACCGGGTTGATCAGAATAAGATCGACGAACTTGTGACTCAAATCTGTTTTTTTATCAATCACAACACAACATCATGAATTCATAGCATCCATAATTATTTTTGGTTATCCCTTCCCCAGATCAGGGTGAGGTAGGATGAGACCGAAAATCTCGTTTAATATTCCACCGATTTGAATGTTATTGGAAATACTCTCAATAGTGGAAATGTCAATTGCATCCAAACTAACATTTGTGAATTTAGAAATATGCATTTTCTTTGCTTAGTGAAAGTTGTTGTTGACGAAGTATTATCCATAATGTCTACACCAGAATTAGAGGTTCATTTCATGATCCTTACGCAAAATTCAAAATAACTTCAGCTGGAAAAAATCTAAAAGTAAAAAGTTCATCTTCTATTCCAGATTCTTTTTTTTTTCATTAGAATCCTTTCAAAATATCTAACAGATGTGGGTCAATATCCAGCGTGGCTTTAGCCGGGAAAGTAGTTGTTTTCTATTAGATATTCACAAGATCAACTTCAATTTTATCGTGGATTTTTCAATTCACAGAAAAAAAATTCGATTAAATATTTAATTGATAATGTTTCCCTTTTCAAAATATCTTCTACTTCTGCGATGAGCATTCCTTGTTAATATATGATCATGAAATATAGGGCGAACAATTTTATTTCTGAAAATTGCGCACCAAACGCTAACACTTTTTCTTCCTGTTTTCTTTATTAGTTCTACGAATCTGTTTCTGTTGTCCTCTATTTCCACGATCTTCGATTTTTTCTATTGAAAACTCCTGGATTAGAAAAGGATGACCCAACAGTTCATGATATTTAAGTTGAATAATCGGTATCTTCATTCAAATCTTAAATCATCTATTGGAAAAATTCCACACTTTCCTCTTATGAGTCTCTGAAAAAAAAAACCGGGTAAAATGTTATATGGTTTGTAGTTGTTATTTTCCAAAGTACGTTGTATTTTGGAAAAACTTAACCTAACTGATCGGCTACATTTTTCAAACTGCATTCAGAATTTTCTGAAGACTAATATAATGTATCAAAAAAGTCTATTTGCGAATTAATACGGATAGGCTTACCTTCGAAATATAATAATAATAATAATGTTTATTCATGAATCTTCAAACTGTGTGATATATAATATTTCAACGAATTTGAATAAACAGGGTAATCACTGAAGCTGTATTGGGTACAGCTTGTGCGTGATAGATGGTGTGTAGAATTTTATTCACATATAAACATATAAGGTATACATATGGGACTTTATCATATGGATAAAGACGTAATTATGAGATATAGAAAACAGATAAAACTAAACTATAAATATGTGAAATGTAAAAGTTGAATGAATATAAAATAATAATATAAAAACATTGTAAAAGTTAAATGAAAATAAGATATACGTATTGAATGAATGTGTTTTTTTGTGGAGGAACAACGTTTCTTGACATGTTTTTTGGGTAACCTTCCACAGTCTGAAAATGAAAATATAATCAGGAAAATCTATACAAGTGTAGAAAGGGCAAACTGATTAGTTCACCCCGATAAGTTATTGCGTTCACCAAATTATATTTCCTATGGAAAAATGATTCAATTTGTCACTACTTGCCGTTTTCTGAATTTGCCTATCAAAAAATTTTTTTAAAAATTCAAAAGATACTTCTCTATATAGTTTTTGCAAAAACATGTCAAGAAAAGATATACGTATAATATAAAAAATATGAGTTACGATAATTATAAATGTAAACAAACACTTTCGTTCAAAAGTATCACATAATGATTACTAGTAGTGTAATAGAGTTCTGAAAACTGTTGAGCTTATTCAGTACTTGAGAGTGAGTCCTTGTAATTTATTGTTAACTATATCATGTATTATATATCTCCCCGTATGTCGTAACCATTTCTTTATATGACTTTTGAATGAGTTGAAGTTTTTGATGGATTTCAAGTGATCTGGTAGGATGTTATATAACTTTGGAAATGAAGCAGTATAACTAGCTGTTTTTCCTGGTTTCCTTGAACTACACGCTTCTTTCTATTGAAAGGTATGATTCATGATTCACCGTTTGATAAATATTTTTGAATGTATTTTCTGACGGTGTTGGACGATTTGGATGCAACACCCTATATGCAGGTTTAGCAGCACGTTTATTTTTGTTGTTTTGTATAACAAGTATATATTCGAACTTTTTCTTCCTCCTGTAAACCATTTTGATTATTCCACTACAGAAATGTATCCAAACATACATAATATAGTTGTCATTTTCTTAGCTCACTTCAAAAATGTTAACTTTCATAGGATAGGTATTCACAGTACCAACTAGTTTGAGTTATTCAACGTTCAATAACTCAAAAACGTTATAAGATAGGGGTACCATATTGTATATTTTCGGAATCAGGAAAAAAATATTATTCTAAAAATTCAATAATGAAAAATATATTTCTCAAAATCTGCACGCTATTGTTTTTTCGATAGCATTTTGTCAAAATTTGGTATCCTGTTACTGCAGCATCACCTGAAATCTAAAGCTTACCTTACTCCCCACCAACTGACAACAGAGGTATAGTGATTGGTGAGTAGCAAGTTTTTTAAGTGTAAGTAATTTATATTTCAACCAGAGCCGGCCTTAAGGGTGGCCAAGCGGGGCGCCGGCCCCGGGCCTCGCGCCTCTAGAGGCCTCGCGCTACCGAAGGTTTCGTTTCGTTAATAAAATCACTGATTACAATTTTAAAAAAACTTTACACATTATGAATTTTCTGCTACTACTGAAATTCTGATATAAAATGGCCTCTTTGTGTACTCTTCAGAAATTTCAATTTCTAGTTAATGCTCGCAACGCCTGCTTTTCTTTAACAGAGAGAAACCAAGCTCCTAAGTACGGAACTGTACTCTAGGCCCTACCACTCTCCCGCCTATCTACATTTAGGATGATCACATGTTAGAACGACATGTTATTAGTCATTAGTTGCGTTCAACATCATAGTTTCGTATTTATGTTTAACCTTTCACATGTTGAGTTTTGTGATTATGGTCTGATTCTATTCAAAATTGGTATGTGGTGGTTTTGGGGTCGAATATTATGATTCTTTCGTAAAAATTGGAAAATTCAAGATGGCGGCCGCATTTTGTGATTATGGTCTGATTCTATTCAAAATTGGTATTTGGGGGTTTTTGGGGTCGTATATTATGATTCTTTTGTGAAAATTGAAAAATTCAAGGAATTTAAAATGGCGGACGAGTTTTGTGATTATGGTCTGATTCTATTCAAAATTGGTATGTGGGGGTTTTTGGGGTCGAATATTTTGATTCTTTTGTGAAAATTGAAAAATTCAAGGAATTTAAAATGGTGGACGAGTTTTGTGATTATGGTCTGATTCTATTCAAAATTGGTATGTGGGGTTTTTGGGGTCGAATATTATGATTCTTTTGTGAAAATTGGAAAATTCAAGATGGCGGCCGAGTTTTGTGATTATGGTCTGATTCTATTCAAAATTGGTATGTGGGGGTTTTAGGGTCAAATATTATAATTTTGCTGTAAAAATTGGAAAATTCAAGATGGCGGTTTTAAAATGGCGGCCAAGTTTTGTGATTATGGTCTGATTCTATTCAAAATTGGTATGAGGGGTTTTTGAGGTCGAATATTATGATTCTTTGTGAAAATTGGAAAATTCAAGATGGCGGCCGAGTTTTGTGATTATGGTCTGATTCTATTCAAAATTGGTATGTGGGGTTTTGGGGTCGTATATTATGATTCTTTTGTGAAAATTGAAAAAATTCAAGGAATTTAAAATGGCGGACGAGTTTTGTGATTATGGTCTGATTCTATTCAAAATTGGTATGTGGGGGTTTTTGGGGTCTAATATTTTGATTCTTTTGTAAAAATTGGAAAATTCAAGATGGCGGCCGAGTTTTGTGATTATGGTCTGATTCTATTCAAAATTGGTATGTGGGGGTTTCAGAGGTCGAATATTATAATTTTTCTGTAAAATTGGAAAATTCAAGTTGGCGGCTTCAAGATGGCGGCCGAGTTTTGTGATTATGGTCTGATTCTATTCAAAATTGGTATGTGGGGTTTTGGGGTCGAATATTATGATTCTTTTGTAAAAATTGGAAAATTCAAGATGGCGGCTTCAAAATGGCGGCCGAGTTTTGTGATTATGGTCTGATTCTATTCAAAATTGGTATGTGGGGGTTTTTGGGGTCGAATATTATGATTCTTTTGTAAAAATTGGAAAATTCAAGATGGCGGCCGAGTTTTGTGATTATAGTTTGATTCTATTTGAAATTGGTATGAGGGGGTTCTTGGGGTCGAATATTATGATTCTTTTGTAAAAATTGGGAAATTCAAGATGGCGGCCGAGTTTTGTGATTATGGTCTGATTCTATTCAAAATTGGTATGTGGGGGTTTTAGAGGTCGAATATTATAATTTTTCTGTAGAAATAAAAAAATTCAAGTTGGCGGCTTTAAAATGGTGGACGAGTTTTGTGATTATGGTCTGATTCTATTCAAAATTGGTATGTGGTGGTTTTTGGGGTCGAATATGAAAATAAAAAAATTCAAGTTGGCGGCTTTAAAATGGTGGACGAGTTTTGTGATTATGGTCTGATTCTATTCAAAATTGGTATGTGGGGGTTTTTGGGGTCGAATATTTTGATTCTTTTGTAAAAATTGGAAAATTCAAGATGGCGGCCGAGTTTTGTGATTATGGTCTGATTCTATTCAAAATTGGTATGTGGCAAGATGGCGCTTCAAAATGGCGGCCGAGTTTTGTGATTATGGTCTGATTCTATCCAAAATTGGTATGAGGGGTTTTTGGGGTCGAATATTATGATTCTTTTGTGAAAATTGGAAAATTCAAGATGGCGGCTCCAAAATGGTGGACGAGTTTTGTGATTATGGTCTGATTCTATTCAAAATTGGTATGTGGGGGTTTTGGGGTCGAATATTATGATTCTTTTGTGAAAATTGGAAAATTCAAGATGGCGGCCGAGTTTTGTGATTATGGTCTGATTCTATTCAAAATTGGTATGTGGGGTTTTTGGGGTCGAATATTTTGATTCTTTTGTAAAAATTGGAAAATTCAAGATGGCGGCCGAGTTTTGTGATTATGGTCTGATTCTATTCAAAATTGGTATGTGGGGGTTTTAGAGGTCAAATATCATAATTTTTTTGTGAAAATTGGAAAATTCAAGATGGCGGCTTTGAAATGGCGGCCGAGTTTTGTGATTATGGTCTGATTCTATTCAAAATTGGTATGAGGGGAATATATTTTTTTTGTAAAATTGGAAAATTCAAGATGGCGGCCGAGTTTTGTGATTATGGTCTGATTCTATTCAAAATTGGTATGTGGGGGTTTTAGAGGTCAAAAATTATAATTTTGCTGTAAAAATTGGAAAATTCAAGATGGCGGTTCTAAAATGGCGGCCAAGTTTTGTGATTATGGTCTGATTCTATTCAGAATTGGTATGAGGGGTTTTGGGGTCGAATTTTATGATTCTTTTGTGAAAATTCAAGATGGCAGCTCCAAAATGGTGGACGAGTTTTGTGATTATGGTCTGATTCTATTCAAAATTGGTATGTGGGGGTTTTAGAGGTCAAAAATTATAATTTTGCTGTAAAAATTGGAAAATTCAAGATGGCGGTTCTAAAATGGCGGCCAAGTTTTGTGATTATGGTCTGATTCTATTCAAAATTGGTATGAGGGGTTTTTGGGGTCGAATATTATGATTCTTTTGTGAAAATTGAAAAAAAGATGGCGGCTTTGAAATGGCGGCCGAGTTTTGTGATTATGGTCTGTTTCTTTTCAAAATTGGTTTGTGGGGGTTTTGGGGTCGAATATTATGATTCTTTTGTGAAAATTGGAAAATTCAAGATGGCGGCTCCAAAATGGCGGCCGAGTTTTGTGATTATGGTCTCATTCTATTCAAAATTGGTATGTGGGGTTTTTTGGGGTCGAGTATTATGATTCTTTTGTGAAAATTGGAAAATTCAAGATGGCGGCTTCAAAATGGCGGCCGAGTTCTGTGATTATGATCTGATTCTATTCAAAATTGGTATGGGGGTTTTGGGGTCGAATATTATGATTCTCTTGTGAAACTTGGAAAATTCAAGATGGCGGCCGAGTTTTGTGATTATGGTCTGATTCTTTTCAAAATTGGTATGTGAGGGATTTTTGGGGTCGAATATTATGATTACCTAATTTGATAAGATTATTCCATTTTTTTATTTGAAAAAAAATAATAAAAATAATAGTTTAAAAAAAACTAAAAAACACGCTTTTATAAATAAACCACACTGAAAAGTAGGAAATAAATAATAGTTTGAAAAAACAAAAAACACGCTTTTATAGAAAACCAGACTGAAAAATAGATTTAAAAAGCGTGGGTGCAGGTCAATAATTATATAGTACATTACACACCGAGGCGATACCATGCACCTACGCTTTTTTTTAAATAAAATATATATTTTTTTCTATTTTTCAGTCTGGTTTTCTATGAAAGCTTGTTTTTTAGTTCTTTTGAACTATCATTTATTATTGTTTGAAAGGTAGTATCATACACTTGGTTGCCTATAAAATGCACCGGGTTGATCAGAATAAGATCGACGAACTTGTGACTCAAATCTGTTTTTTTATCAATCACAACACAACATCATGAATTCATAGCATCCATAATTATTTTTGGTTATCCCTTCCCCAGATCAGGGTGAGGTAGGATGAGACCGAAAATCTCGTTTAATATTCCACCGATTTGAATGTTATTGGAAATACTCTCAATAGTGGAAATGTCAATTGCATCCAAACTAACATTTGTGAATTTAGAAATATGCATTTTCTTTGCTTAGTGAAAGTTGTTGTTGACGAAGTATTATCCATAATGTCTACACCAGAATTAGAGGTTCATTTCATGATCCTTACGCAAAATTCAAAATAACTTCAGCTGGAAAAAATCTAAAAGTAAAAAGTTCATCTTCTATTCCAGATTCTTTTTTTTTTCATTAGAATCCTTTCAAAATATCTAACAGATGTGGGTCAATATCCAGCGTGGCTTTAGCCGGGAAAGTAGTTGTTTTCTATTAGATATTCACAAGATCAACTTCAATTTTATCGTGGATTTTTCAATTCACAGAAAAAAAAATTCGATTAAATATTTAATTGATAATGTTTCCTTTCAAAATATCTTCTACTTCTGCGATAGCATTCCTTGTTAATATATGATCATGGGAAAAATAGGGCGAACAATTTTATTTCTGAAAATTGCGCACCAAACGCTAACACTTTTTCTTCCTGTTTTCTTTATTAGTTCTACGAATCTGTTTCTGTTGTCCTCTATTTCCACGATCTTCGATTTTTTTCTATTGAAAACTCCTGGATTAGAAAAGGATGACCCAACAGTTCATGATATTTAAGTTGAATAATCGGTATCTTCATTCAAATCTTAAATCATCTATTGGAAAAATTCCACACTTTCCTCTTATGAGTCTCTGAAAAAAAAAACCGGGTAAAATGTTATATGGTTTGTAGTTGTTATTTTCCAAAGTACGTTGTATTTTGGAAAAACTTAACCTAACTGATCGGCTACATTTTTCAAACTGCATTCAGAATTTTCTGAAGACTAATATAATGTATCAAAAAAAGTCTATTTGCGAATTAATACGGATAGGCTTACCTTCGAAATATAATAATAATAATAATGTTTATTCATGAATCTTCAAACTGTGTGATATATAATATTTCAACGAATTTGAATAAACGGGGTAATCACTGAAGCTGTATTGGGTACAGCTTGTGCGTGATAGATGGTGTGTAGAATTTTATTCACATATAAACATATAAGGTATAATATGGGATTTTTATCATATGGATAAAAGTAATTATGAGATATAGAAAACAGATAAAACTAAACTATAAATATGTGAAATGTAAAAGTTGAATGAATATAAAATAATAAATAAAAACATTGTAAAAGTTAAATGAAAATAAGATATACGTATTGAAGAATGTGTTTTTTTTGTGGAGAACAACGTTTCTTGACATGTTTTTTGGGTAACCTTCCACAGTCTGAAAATGAAAATATAATCAGGAAAATATCAAGGTAGAAAGGGCAAACTGATTAGTTCACCCCGATAAGTTATTGGTTCACCAAATTATATTTCCTATGGAAAAATGATTCAATTTTGTCACTACTTGCCTTTTTTCTGAATTTGCCTATCAAAAATTTTTTTTAAAAATTCAAAAATACTTTTATATAGTTTTTAAAAAACATGCAGAAAAGTATTACGATAATATAAAAAAAATATGAGTTACGATAATTATAAATGTAAACAAACACTTTCTTCAAAAGTATCCCCATAATGATTACAGTAGTGTAATAGAGTTCTGAAAACTGTTGAGCTTATTCAGTACTTGGAGTGAGTCCTTGTAATTTATTGTTAACTATATCATGATTATATATCTCCCGTATGTCGTAAACCTTTCTTTATATGACTTTTGAATGAGTTGGTTTTTGATGGATTTCAAGGATCTGGAGGATGTTATATAACTTTTGGAAAAGAAATAAACTAGCTGTTTTTTCCTGGTTTCCTTTGAACTACACGCTTCTTTCTATTGAAGGTATGATTCATGATTCACCGTTTGATAAATTTTTTTGAATGTATTTTCTGACGGTGTTGACGATTTGGAGCAACACCCTTTATGCAGGTTTAGAACGTTTATTTTGTTGTTTTGTATAACAAGTATATATTCGAACTTTTTTTTTCCTCCTGAAAAACCATTTTGATTATTCCACTCAGAAATGTATCAAACATATAATATAGTTGCTCTTTCTTGGCTCACTCAAAATGTTAACTTTCATAGATAGGTATTCACATACCAACTAGTTTGAGTTATTCAACGTTCAATAACTCAAAAAAACGTTAAAGATAGGGGTACCATATTGTATATTTTCGGAATCAGGAAAAAATATTACCCTAAAATTCAATAATGAAAATATATTTCTCAAAACCCTGCATATTGTTTTTTTCGATAGCATTTTGTCAAAATTTGGTATCCTGTTACTGCAGCATCCCCCTGAAATCAAAAAGCTTACCTTACTCCCCACCAACTGACAACAGGGGGTATAGTGATTGGGGGGAGTAGCAAGGTTTTTTTAAGTGTAAGTAATTTATTTTTTAAGAGCCGGCCTTAGGGTGGCCAAAGGGGGGGCGCCGGCCCCGGGCCCCCCGCGCCTCTAGAGGCCTCGCGCTACCGAAGGTTTCGTTTCGTTAATAAAATCACTGATTACAAATTTTAAAAAAACTTTAAAATTATGAATTTTCTGCTACTACTGAAATTCTGATATAAAATGGCCTCTTTGTGTACTCTTTAAAATTTCATTTTCTAGTTAATGCTCAAGCCTGCTTTTTTTTTAACAGAGAAACCAAGCTCCTAAGTACGGAACTGTACTCTAGGCCCTACCACTCCCCCCTATCTACATTTAGGATGATCACATGTTAGAACGACATTTTATTAGTCATTAGTTGCGTTCACATCATAGTTTCGTATTTATGTTTAACCTTTCACATGTTGAGTAAAGAGTTTTATTTGATCCAGTCGTTGAATAATAACTGAATATTTCGTGTTAAAAGTCCATCCCAAAATCAATTGCAGAAGCTGTTTCTATAGGGAGCAAAAAAACTCACTTCGCTAACGAGCGTATATGCAAGAAACGGAACGAAAAAAAAATCTGTACTACTTGTATACAGTCCCTTTAAAAAAGAGCCCGCTGGGCAACGTGGACTTGAGTGACTGCTGTCTGTTCTACAACCGATTCGTCTGGGCCAATCAAGTCGGAAAAATGCTTGGGGGTGTGTCTATACGATGGGAGGTCATAAATCACGCGTTATATTTGTGTTTTAATAGCCTGAAAGATTAAAACCAGAGCGCCCGTTCCGGTGTGTGCCGATCGAAATACGTTTTAGGATATTAAAATATCTAAATAAATTAGTTCCCCACTGCTGCTCACAGATTTCACCGCAAAACTTTTTTTATGCTTCTGCAATTAAATGGGAAAATTATACCCTATATTGACGCATTAACGTGAACGTGTTTATGGGAGTCCTTCCTTCCTTCTTTTTTAAACCTCGGCCTATTTCTCCAAGACCCCCGACGCCGGGAGCACACTTCTCCCAACCGGGAATTGTGCCGAATCCTTGTTTCAGAGGTGGGGTTCTTTAACGAGCTCAAATCAAATGAACTCGGGACCGACATCTTAACGCCCCTCCGAAGGACGGCATATTATCGTCTTATCTCGTATATTGATAAGACGCCTCAGCCGAATATGCTACTACGCTACAGTTTTAGATATTTAACGTGGAACCCTTGTCCGGTGGTCACCCATTCAAGTACTAACCCGCCCGACGTTGCTAGACTTCAGATATCATGGACTCGTCAACCTGACCAGCCATCGGTGTTTATGTAGTCGCAGACAGATTCATTATCGTTATTATGGGCCGAAACATTTCGGTTTTTTATATAATATTTCAAAATTGCGACAAATTAGATGAAGATCTGAAAAAATGCTTTTGATTTAGATTTGTATCTCAGTAGTGGGGAACATCGGGATGTAGATGGAGCAGAACTATTCATCGAACTGAGAATTTTGAGAGAAGTTTTGCCACCAGAAACACTAACTGCAATTGACTTGTTGACACGACTGAAAGAAATGGGAAATCCGTTGCCCAATACTTTCATCGCATATAGGGCACTGTTAACAATTCCTGGTACAGTTGCTAGTACGGAAAGGTCATTTTCTCGTCTGAAATTAATCAAGACCTACTTACGCACATCCATGTCTCAAGATCGTTTAAGTTCATTAGCCACATTATCGATATAAGTGCGAGGCTGGAGTTCGATGCCATTATAGATGAATTTTCGAAAATTAAAGCTAGGCATGTGATTTTTTTCTAAGATCTCATGAGTCTCACATGTACGTTTCATTTTCACTCAGTGAAATAGAATTATTGGTAGGTATATTACGTAATATATTATATATTGTTTTGTTTAGATTTTGTTACCTTTCTCATATCATTTTATCTAGTATCAAGTATTATATTGTCATTGTCAAAACATTCAAAAGTGTTTTCCTCGCCAAATAAATTATTTATTTAAATTATGTGTTTTATATTTTGAACATATATTTAGTAGGCACGCCATCCGTGAGGTTGTAAGGGGAAAGTGAATAAATGAGAACATTGAGTAGGAATTTCTTCAAAGAATACAAATATCAATTTATTAATAAATAAAATATATAAGGGCCTCGCACAACAAGTTGGCCCCAGGCCTCGCGCTCACTAAGGCCGGCTCTGATTTCAACCACTTGTGTATTTCATTAAAGTCCGATTCTGCTTTCTGTTTGAGTTCTGACCAAGTGTCTGCAGTATAAAGGACTATATACCGTGTCATCAGCAAAACCCGTAATGGTACTATTAGAAGCTAAGGAAAATAAATTGTTTACATATATGTTGAATAGTGTTGGACCTTGACGGACATTGTATTGAATTGGGAGGTTGTCGCTGTTCGTGGTTTCTTTCCTAACAATTTTATTTCTATTTTCTAGATAGCTTTCGAAAATGTTGGGCCCTATTCCACGAATGGCAATGTCTTCTAAACTGTTCAATAATAACGTGTGACTCACTGTGTCAAACGCCTTTGATAGGTCAAGAAAAATTCTTAAACATGGTTTTGCCGCATCCAATGCATTATGTATTCTTCCGGTAAGGAGTAAGATACCATCCACAGTGGAGGAGTTTTATTTAAATCGAACTGGTTGTCTGAGATGATTTTATATTTTTCTAAATTAAAATTCAAGCGATTTGCTATAACCCGTTCAAAGACCTTCGACAGTGTGCTGATTAGGGATATAGGTCGGTAATATGTAACGATGGTTTCTCCACCTCCTTTGAAGATAGGTGTAACAACACTTTTTTTAGGATATTGGGCTATATACCATTCTCCATACTCCATACATTCGTTGAATATGTAGACCAGAGGTTCGATATGTATTTGTTTAAGATTTTTGAGGTCTCTGCTCTGATTTCATCATATCCAGGGGCTTTATTCAATTTCATGTTGTTAATAATGTCGGTAATTTCTTTGGTATCCGTGGGAAGTAGAACAAAGCTATTTGGAATTGTGGTTCGAAGTGGAATATAGTTATGATTTTGTGATATGTCAGCCAGCTCCATTACAGTAAAGGATTTGTTGAAATAGTCCGCAATAATTTTTTTATTATCAATAAGATTACCAAAATCGTCTTGAATATTAGTTATAGTGGTATTTTTCCACTTGGAGTTGCTTATTTCATTCACAATTGTCCATAGTTGTTTTGTGTTAGGTTGATTTTCTGTAAAAAAAATTTGATAGTAGTTGTACTTATGCGCTTTCATGAAATTGGTTAACTTATTTCTATATTGCTTGTATTGAGTCTTCAAATTCTGATTCCCTGGATATATTTTCACAGATTAGAAAAGCTTGTTTTTTGTTTCAATGTATTTAATGATACCATTAGTTACCCAGGTGATATTTTTGTGTTTCTTGGTTTGATCTAAAGGTGCTTGTACATAGATCTATATTCAATAAGATTGTACCTAGAAATATTTTAGTTGCACAATCTGCAGATTCAGCTAAGCACACAGTGTTCCACGTCTCTTGTTCAAGGTTATGTCGAAGTTTGGGTATATTTAAATGTTTCTTATATGCACAGTTATTTCTATTTGGTCGAAATTCGCTAAATACATTGTATCCTTTCCTTATACTTTCATGTATATCTTGATATTAATTACTTTTGTTCATCAATATTCCTAGGCACTTCATAGAATGATACACATACGCTGTCCGAATTGAAACGCTTTCAAATTGGAATATTTCAGTGGATTCATAATATTGCATCAAAGGGCAGTTTTTTGCTCCACTCAAATGTTAAGCTCAGCCTGCAAACTAGTTCCGCCAACAGGGTATATCAAAGGAGCACTCTTTTGCCGGAATTACATTTTTTTTAATGCATATGAAATCCAATCTCTCACACATGATACCTCCGCAAACATAACAAGCCTTAAAGGGCGATGCTTTGATACGAAAGTGCACGAAACTCTATTTTTATCTTTCCCGTTCTTTTTGAAGTTTTTTCATGGAAGCTGATGCTTGATGTTGCTTTGATCTCTGGAATATCTGGTCCTTTTGTGCGGCTTCACCATTAATAATTAGATTGAATCGAAGTATGTGTGTTTTATGGCCAAGAATCCATCGAAGTGTTGCCAATGTGGAGCAGAAATAAATGGATTAAATTCAAAACGGAAAAAAAACTCAAGAAAGTGTATTGGATTTTTTTTTCATAAAATGTATACAGTATTGACAACCCATTTTGCGAATGTATCTCTGATCGAGTATGCTTGCGTGAATTTAGTCGATTTATCCCTGACGATAAGTGCGTAATTCACAAACAAGATTCCGAGAATATGGACTCTTCCGAAGAGTGCTTCAGGTATTTCGGTTATTGGTCCAGTCTGTTGGTTTTTTTGCCCTACTAAAGGTGAAGTAGAAATTATTTTGATATATAAGTAAATGAAAATTGTGGCATTGCAGATAAATTTTTAAATTAAAGAAAAACACCATCCTCGAGCAGGAATTGAACCTGCGACCTTTGGATTTCTAGTCCATACCATAACCATCTGAGCTATCTAGGACACAGATTCCACTGCATTTCGAGGACTATCGCTTTTTTATAGAATTCGATGTTAGTTGTGGGAATGGATCATGAAGGTGAGGGATCTCATGTTTTATCAGTGGCCATCAAGATCAATTTTAGCTTTTCTTAGTTTTGTTCTCTGATTTAAAAAAGTGTCTGCAATGCCACAATTTCATTTATTTAAATATATTCACAGACTCTATATTTCTCCTTTGATTTTGATATATGTTATTCAGTCCGCCATCTTGGATTGAAGGTACCAAAATTTGTTTTCCCCACATTTTTTGTTCGAACACTTTTTTAGTGAGTCTAATGTGTACCCAAAAAACATTATAAGTAGAACTTATTTCGACTCATCTCGACCTTCGAATAGGTCAGCGCCCAAATTGGCGAAGGTAATTCTTTAGTTATAATTCCCTTAAATTTACCAATATGGGGGAAAACTGGAAGCAATTCAGAAGTCGAAATTTGGACAATCAAGATATTTTGCCTAATAAGTTGAACGCATAGATAGGTGGAATTGCCTTCAGACTAGTCGTCTGATGGTACAATTTTTGTAATTTCCACCTATTTTGGATTATAAACACTATAATAAAACAAACAATCGAAGGTTAGAAGAAGATGATTAAAGTTTACCGTATATTGTGTATCTTAACCTACATGCTTATTCGTAAAAGCTTTGAAGATGACATGAAACTGGCGTATGAAAAAAGAACAATAGAAAAACATACAGCAAAGAATGATGTATGCGTTTTGCATTCACATCTAGTTCGGATTTTATTTGCGATACAAACTTGTCTGTGATAATGTTGAATTTTACTCATGTAAAACGAATGGGCCCCTTCGAAATATCAAATTTGTGTAGAAAAAATTCTTGAAAGTAAATTAACTTCCTCAACTTTTTTCATCAAACACTGGAGAAACTAATTTTATAGATGAAATATTTATACACATATCATATCCACCAACTTTTTGAATATCTATCATTAAAATATGGTCGATTTGAGAAAATTGTGGTTTATTTTTGCAATGGCGGAAACAGTTCGAACCAAAAAATATGGCGTCTATCACATAAGTTGTATTTTCCGAAAATTTCAATTTTGACAATACATAGTACTGTTCGAAATATAGATGTGTCAGTGTGTTTAATTTTTTTTGGGTTCATGCTCTGTACAAAAACGTATTATTTTGAGTTGGGTCGTTTTTTCGAATGATCTACCACACTATTTGAGTATTATTTTGAATGGATACAATTTGGTTGACTCAAACATGAGTGTGTATATCGTATTATTTTGACGTAGGACAGTTTAGACGAATTAGGTAAGTGATATACCGTGTATTTTTTCTACATCATACACTTTAGAACAGTTAGCTAAAAATTTCATCATTTCCTATTTTTCTACCCTAAGGGGTGTAATTATTCTTTGAATTCAAATGGGTACCACTTCGAGGCATGTCCTTTACGATAATAAATGATGAATAAATGAATAATCTTTCATTCCATTGAGACCATTTACATGATATTAAGAAAAGTCCGTAGAGAAAAGAGAATACATAAAATATGTTATATCATAGATAAATATATAAAGAAATACAATTGTATTGAAATCTACATGCCATAAATTCATTCAGATTATAGAATGAGTATTTCCACAGGAAATCTTTGAGAGATTTTTTGAATACATTAAAAAAAATTCAAAAAAAGCTGTCCGATGAAGCGGTATGCAAAAAAGATTACCATGCTTTGTGTTATAGTTATGATTGTCAGCACTTTTAATGAAGTCTTTCAGATTATTTCAAACTAATAGAATATTTTTGTAGATATAGATACAGGGGAGAGTTATAATATTGTTTGATTGAAAGAAGCCTCTACTGGAAGTTCTCTCATGTATCCCAAAGATTAGACGTTTTAATTTTTTTGTAAAATAAACAATTTTGTTGAAAATCTAGTGTTTTCCCATATTATAACATTGTAGGATAATTGAGAGTATGTCATTGAGTGGTAGATATTCATTAGTTATTGTTGGGAGAGTATATTTTCAAGTTGTTAGATTGCATAGTAGCTGCTACATATCTTCTTTGATATATGATCAGTACATGCCTGAAAAGAGAGTGATGAGTCAAGAAAGGTTCCAAGGAATTTTGTTGTCTCAGAGGACGTCAAATTAATATTTTCAGTATGTATATCAAAAGAAGTGTTGGGATCATTTGTTATATTAAATTCCATCAGAACCGCTTTCCCATGATTGAGAATTAGATGATTCGGTGAATTTATTATATAGAACAGTTAAGTTATCTGCCAGTTCTTCAGGAGAGTTGCCACAAGTTGCAAAGGAAACATTTTCCGCATATATAACCTTGCACTTCGTTTTCATAAATTCTGGAAGGTCATCGATAAACATTATAAATATACGTGGAACAGTTATAGAACCCAGAACAATTGCCTCATTTGACCAAGTGGAACACCCAGGTTAACAATTGCCCCATTTGACTGAGTTTGATTTATCTTGACTGCTATTTTCCTAAATCTTGAGTATGACATCAGCCAAGTCAGCACGTTTCCACGAAATCTCGAAGCATACAGTTTTTTTTCCACAAAATCTAAATGAAGGCTCTCAAAAGCCTTAGTGAGATCAAAGAATAGTGCCCCAACAATTTTCTTATTATCAAGTTGCTTATACCGGGTGAGCCTGAGAGATGAGGCACCCCCATTTTTGAGAGAAATTATTCGATTCAAAGCACGGAAATTTAGGGGGCTATTGAACAACTAAAATGTGATTTTTTTAGATGAAAATTAATTCTGTAGCACTTCCGGTTTCGCCAGAAATGGTCTGAGTATTAGTTTTTCAAATGGAACACCTTGTACATTTCCACTTTTTTGAAATCTAGAGCAAATTCTGAACATGATAAGCAAAATTTTTTATGATTTTTTTTTTTCAAATTTTTTTTTTTTAAGGATGATGATTTTTTACATTTTGAACGTTCCTTTCCGTGCCATGTTTCCGAGAAAATGAAATTGACATTTTAATTAAAATACTTTGCCACCAGCTGCTGTTTGAATGTGAAAAAATCACTTTTTTTCGATTATCTCATGTTTTTTAAATGGCATCTCTATGGGACGCTCTCTGCAACAGATTGTTTCGGAGGTAAGGAATCGAATGATACCAAAATTTTGAATATTTGTCGGTTATTTTCAGAGTTATCACTATTATAAAAAAATGTACCACAAAATAGTGCAGCCGCTGGACTAAACAACACCAAAATGATGGAAATTTTCAAATATCACTTCTACTCAATTGTCTCATAACGATTTTCAACATTGAAAATCACCATACGTTAAATTTATTATTTTGAATTTGAATACGCGATTTTGAGGATTATCAACATTTATTACAAATTTTTGAAAACAACAAATACGTAGCACAATGCTCTAATACTCATACTATAAAAATTGCTCGAAATGTTGGCCATTATGTTCCATGTATAATTACACCCTTCTGACTGCTGCTCGAACTGCTCTAGATAACTCTGCTGGGCTGATATTATTGAAAGCTGTGATGACTTTTTGTTGCAGTTCCTCGCGTGTCTCACTAGAAGTTGCATATACATCATTTTCTATTGTTTCCCATGAATAATAGTCTGAGGGGGTTAAGTCTGGTAACCTAGGTGGCCATCTGATGGGACCATGTGTAGAAATTAGTTTATTTCTGCAAGCATTATTCAGGTAATTGATTACCATTCCATGAGTATGAGGGGGTGCACCATCCTATTGAAAATAGAAATTTTGGAGAACCAATGAAGGTCGTCAATGATTGGCTTGATAGCATCCCGACGAAACGTTAGGTACCTCGCTCCAGTGAGTGATCCATAAAAAAAAATTGGCCCAATGAATCGATCTCCAAGTATACCCATCCAACAGTTAAATCCGAACTTTTCTTGGGGATTACCTTGATGTAAAAGCCTTGGATTCTGATGTGCCCAATATCGAGTATTGTTCCTATTGAGAAGCCCTCTATTGGTGAATCTTGTTTCATCTGAGTATAAAATTCTCAAAGGAAATTGAGGATTTTCGCGAACATTATGAAGAAACCATCGACAGTATTCAAGTCTTCTTTCATCGTCTCCACCATAAAGCCTCAGATGTATCGGATATTTATACGAGCGAAACTTATGCTTTTTCAAAATTATCTGTACAGTAGATTGACTTGCGTCACATTCATTAGCTAATTCTCGTGTTGAAGAAGTCGGATTTACCTCTACATATCCTAGAACGTCTATTTCTTCATCTTCGCTGACTATTACATTTACATTTCGATTTCGAATACGTCGGTTGTTTGGCTCTTTTCTCAACTGACGTTCAAGTTTCACGAAGTATGTCCTACACGGATGTCTTCTACCAGGAAACCTCCATCTGTATAAATTTGATACAGCCGTAGAATTCTTCGGACACTCACCGTAAATTAAAAGCATGTCAATTTTTTCATTTTGGCTGAATTTATCCATGACACAGTTATAATGATTGGACTGAGATAACAGTTATTCCGTATTGATACTTATTGGACAGCAGATATTCGTTTATTTTTTTATCCAAAGGCGACTTTGACAAAATTTGGAGTTGACGATGGAAACACATTCCTTTAATGAAACATATTGAACTATTGAACACTTTCAGTATCTGTGAAAATAGAAAGTGTAATTTCTGTGTTCCTATCGACCACAATGGGTCCATCATGGGAATACTAGTAATTAGTCTTTTTGAAGACGAATTACTTTCAAAATGTGAATTATAGACGTAATGAAATATCTGCTGGTAGCAAACCACAATTTCCATTACATTTTTCTGGAGTATGCATCTATTAGAAATACATACATCAAATTTGCCAACTATTCTTATTGGTATGGTAGCTGAAATTTCAAATAATGTTATTATTTGGGATTTTTATTAGTCCAGCGGCCACAATACTTTTTAGTACATTTTTTGTAATAGTGATAAATCTGAAAATAATTGACAGATATTCGAAATCTTGGTATCATTCGATTCCTTTCCTTCGGCACAATCCGTTGCAGAGAGTGTCCCATAGTGATGCCAAAAAACATGAGATAATCGAAAAAAAGTGATTTTGCCACATTCAAACAGCGGCTGATGGCAGAGTATTGTGATTGAAATTCTCATTAAATTTTTTCGGACAACATGGCATCGGAAAAGAACGTTCAACATGTAAAAAATCATCATCCTTCCAAAAAAATTTTTTGAAAAAAAAAAAAAGTTAATAAAAAATTTAGCTTATCATGTTCAGAATTCGCTCTAGATTTCAAAAAAGTGAGAATGTACAAGGTGTTCCATTTGAAAAACTAATACTCAGATCATTTCTGGCGAAACCGGAAGTGCTACAGAATTAATTTTTATCTCAAAAAATCACATTTTAGTTGTTCAATAGTCCCCTAGATTTTCGTGCTTTGAATCGAAGTATTTCTCCCAAAAATAGGGGTGCCCCATCTCTCAGACTCACCCGGTATATAAATTCGACAAATTCATAGACTGCCCCTTCTGTTGATCTCCCAGGGTAGAAACCGTTTGGACATTTTGTCACAATATTGTGTTTATCCAGATAATTGATCATTTTATTATAAGTAGATTTTTCGATAATTTTACTGATCACATTTGAAACAGTTATCTGTCTGTAGTTGTCCATACTCAGGGGGTAATCTATTTCGTAGATAGTAGTAATCAGTCCAGTTTTCCTTTCTTCCGGAAACCGACCAGTTCCAAATGAGATATTTATTAGTTCAGACAGAGGCAGTGCAATGTGTTATATATTTGATTATTTTTGTTGATATACAGTCAATACCACTCGAATTGTTATTTTTTAGGCTGCATATTATCTCAAAGATCTCCTGAGGTGTCACAGGGGTCGAAGTTACTATTGTTAAGATCACATTTTGTATAAGACGATACAGAATTTTAAATTTTTTTATCGTTTGATAATCTCACGGAGGTGCTGAAATAAAATAAAAAATCGGATAATCCAGTACAAAATTATGCGTGGTGGAATCGGTTAAGAAGTAAAAATTCAGTGGGTGAACCAACAAACTTCCTCCATTTTCCTACTGTTATGAGTGTTTTGTTTTCAATACAAATGGGACCAACTTCGAGGTTTACCCTATCCACTGAAAATCTGAATCAGACTAATATGTGTAAAGTTTTGCGTGGTCCCACATTAAAAAAACATACGAGTCGACTAGAGAACTTCCTCCTTTTTTATCGTCGGTTAAAAATGTGTACTTCACATATGCTTAGTGACGTTCAGAAGTAAATATGCTACAAAGGACACTCATTGGAAAAGGCATACTAACTGGGTAACTACTTGAACCATCTCCATATTTCATATCTAATTGGTATATTTCCCGAATTATCGGCTTATCAACGCCGGAAGCGAGCTCCAAGAAATGAACAGAACGATGTCTGAATCTACAATGGAGTTGGCAACTCTCCTGTAATTCACTTAACAGTTCCACATTGGAACTCATTAAAATGAACGGATACAGAAAGTTCGCTTGTTAGTGATGGATTTATCGAATCCGTTTTCTCTCGGAAATGTTGTTTTGCATCAATATTTCTGATTCGGTTGTTATGCGTTGTAATACATCGACAAGTAGATGAACTCGTTTCTATCATTGATTCCCAATCTCACCCTTACTTGAAGTTGTTCTCTCGCAAATGGAAAGATGCAAAATTGGGTATCTCGCAGAAAAGGAGCATGTTGAAACCGAATATCTCGATTCATTTGAAATAAGAATTCTTGGTTATTAGTTTATCGAAGGAAACAAAAGACACTTACTTCACTACATTATTTTCACTACTCTGGGTTTTGGGTGGTGATAAAACTGGTAATAGATCTTCTGACTTTCACTTTTGATTCACATCTAGAGTACAATGAGTCGATTTCAGGGCTTCCTCCCCTTTTTGTTGGTGAAGTAATGTGAAATCATAGTTGAGTCCTACAAATATATCTGATTTCAGAAAATCTGAAACTATCTGTGTTGAAAAATACGCTATTTCTGCTTGAATCAATGTTCCATCGGCTACTACAATTTTTGGAAAATGGCAATAACTCGACTATCTCACACGCAACACCCTATATTTTATTGCATGGCATTTTTCAAGAGCTTTCTGTCGATATAGATAGATATAGAAGATCAATACTGTACACATTCAAGCGCCTTGAAAAATTTCTCGAAATACATGAAATTAAAATTGTATACCATTCACTTGTAGAATCTCATATTCAATATGGAATATCTGCCTGGAAAGGAGTGTACAACTATCATATAGAACAATTGCAAGTAATGCAGAAATACTTTTTGAAGATTATTTACAATAAAGAACGTACATATCCTACAGAAAAACTATTCAAAGAGATACCTTCTCTCGAACTGAGGAAACTTCATTTTCATAAGATACTCTGCTTACAATATAAAAATAGAAAATAGTTAAAATACATAAAACATGAATATAACACAAGACACAAACAAAAGAAGGAGTTTTTCATTGAAAAGACTGCAAAAACGATTGGTCAGAAGTCATTCTACTACACAGCCCCAAAACTGTTTTGTCAGGTTATACAGACCATCAGAGATATAATACTTCTGTTTACAAAAAAAAAATTAAAGTTCGGTTGCAAGATTTGTCTATGGAAAACATGGTGGAAATTATCAATATTTCCGTATGATTCATCATTCATCATAGCCGAAGTCAATTATATTGGTACTAATCAAAATTTTTGTTAATTATTTTTCTTGATTTCTAGGCCACATAGTTCATTGTATTTTATATTTATCGATTTTCATTTATTATTGGATTACTTTATATTTATTTATAGTAGTGGCATTTTCTATCTATACATTTACATTTACACAATTTAAAAAAAAAATATTCTTACATTCTTACAATTTTACAATTTTTTAATTTTTACATTTTAACAATTTTACATTTTTATATATTTACATCTCTACTTTTTTACATTTGTACATTTTCTAATTCATATTTTTATATTTTCACATCTTTACATTTACTCATTTTACATGTTTGGATACATTTTTTTACATGTTTTTAATTTATATATTTGTATATTCTATACTCATTTAGCATGTATTCATTCATTTGCTTCGATTCATTGGCAAAATATTAATATATAGGTTAGGAATGCCCACAACAAGTTTTCTTCGTGGGATATCTCCGATTAATTTTCATTTTTGCATCATTCATGTCCATGCCTGTAACCTTAATGAAAATAAATATTATTATTATTATTATTACGGAAATTTAAAAAATTATATTATTATTATATTAAAGGGTTTGTGGGGTCTACATTGTCTACAAACAAAAAGGAATCAAATAGACCGCTGTCGTAAAATTTGATACATCCGTGTAATTTCAATAATTGTACACTAGACTGGTCGAGAAGTGAGTTTCCAGCGAAAAATAGTTTCAAGTCTCCCAAAAAATATTAGCAATAGCTCATTCGATTTGGGATGCAATTCTGAGCAAGATGTATTTTGTTTTTTTTTTGCTCACGAAATTGTTATTAAAAACAAACAAAAATGGCAAAAAAGGGTTCAGTTTTTTGGGAATAACTCAAAAACAATGAGCGATAGGAGGAGGAAATTTCCAATAAAAAAGTCTGGACTTCCGGAACTCTAGCTCCGCTACGGACCACACCACATAAAATATTTTTTCATAGTATTAAATATCAATTTAAAAATTCGAATAAATTATGATGTATTTTTTACACTTGAAAGAACAAGCTCTCGTTGGAAAAAATATTTAAGTTAGTTTTCCGACAAGTTAGGCATTTGTTAATTAGTCCTTATTTTTGGGACACGTAAGAGCCCTTCTTATATATACAGTGCTCGTCTAAAGTCCGTTCGCCCCCTACTAATTTTCGAACCACCTGGTTTATCGCAACGGAATTTGGTTGGCTCAAATAGGAGATAAAATCTCACTCTTTCATGAAAATATCACAGCTAAACGTTCCAAAATGGCGGCAGAGCGACATCTTCAATAATTTTTGGAATAGAACACCCGTATATTATTCCATTTTATAATTCTTAACAGTTTTCTCTCATACACTTTACTCCTGAATTCAATTGTTTTCGACATATTGACTTTTGAAAAGTGACATTCAGGTTTAAAATGAAGTATGGATTTTGGTCACTTCCGGTAAAACATTTTGCTAACTAAACGTTGTTATTAATTTGTAGTTAAATCTCTTAATGAACTCGACTAATAAGAGGCGTAAAGAGAGTTCATTAAGGATAAACAGTACCGCTCACCGGAAAATCTCAAAGCCTAGGAATGTGTTGATTTGTTGAAAATATAAACAGGATGTTCATAAAATCAGATGTGGAATCATCTGCGATTCTAACTTTTTCCATCTTTGCAAAGTGAGATTGCTTCTTGAAAATGAGTTTTCCATTTCTTCCGGTCTTCCTGATGATCGTGGAAGCGTGAAATAGATTTTCGTCGACAAAAATGTATTGAAGACCTAGTGAATGCGATGTCTCTCCTGCGTCAATGTTACGAATGATTTCTGGTGAGTACTCTCTTTTGGAAAACATTCTTCTTTGCCTCATTCATCTTTATGAGTTCTTAATCAAGACTGGAAAAGAAAATCAAATAACTATCTGAATGAAAATGCAAATTTTCAATTTCAGATTTTTTCTTTTGAGTTAGGGCCTTTCCAGAATATCTATCAGATGTAGTTCAATGTTCAGCGTGGCTTTTGCCGGGGAAGTAGTTCTTTTCTGTTAGACATTCACAAAAAATAACTTCATTTTAATCGTGGATTTTTCAATTTACAGAAAAATCTTTCTATCAATATTCAATTGAGAATGTTTCCCTTTTCAACATGAATACCCCCTAGGAATGTGTTGTGTAAATTCACAATCAAAACAAATTAGTTAGCTGAAAAATTATAATTTATTTTTATTCAACCCCAACAATTATTTCATCATTCTGTACTTCCCCTGCGACCTATCCATCGCCCAGGAAAGTTTGTATCGAGGAACTCTCTATCCATGCGATCGAAATGGGGAGGTGCCCCATCCTGCTGAAATATGATTTCACGATTCTCAAACTTTTCCTGATTGTTAAATACAATAGTCCTTTTCATTTAGATGATTTTTTGAGACGCATGCGCTCATTTTGAGACCCAAAATCTGATTGGCTATTGGGAAAGTGAATAGCCATTGGTTAGTTTTGAAATAACAATTTGAGATTGGCTTAGTTCAAAATTAGCGGTATTTTCACATTATGTCAACAGTCAACTCCATGAAAAATGCACCTGCATACATTGGCGTTCGTAACTTCCTTTGTAGGTTAAGTACTTATTGCCTATTTTATACCGCCAAAAACCTTTCATTCGTAGATAAAATAATGTACATGAATATTTTCTAGTGGTGAGTTTTTTTTCCATGTAAATTCAAGTCAACTATCCATAGGAAAACTCGGAATTTTTTTATTACCTTAAAAAAAAAAATCGACGTCAATGCCGTTGGGTCTGACAGGTAAACAAAGTTAGTCATTTGTCATCTAAATAAAAAAGCCTATTTGTCTTATTCGAGGTTCAATTTCAGTTTCTGAAATATTTCTGTAAAGAACTCCTGTAAGATTGCCTATGATGAAAATCGGTCCAACAACGCGATTGCCCAAAATCCCCGCCCAAACATTCACCTTTTCAGGAAACTGGGTATGTCCCTATCTAAAAATATGCGGATCAGTATCGCTCCAGTATCGTACATTATGTTTGTTGACTTTTCCATTAAGAAAAAACGTGCAATCGTCTGCGAAACATACACGTTTTAGGAAGCCCGTTCTCCTTCATTTGTTCTTGTTAACCACAAAATTCAACCCTCCGGTCTGGATCATCCTCCGTGAGAGCATGCAGGATTTTTATTTTATAGGGATGATACTTTTATTTTTTCATGACTCTTTGGACACTTTTTGAACTCACTCCACAGAATTCAGCAACTGCAGACGTCAACTGAGTCGGATTGATTACCATTTCAGCAACAATTTCTACCTTTTTTTACTCCTGAAATAGGCGATCTTCCTGGTTTCGCAAATATGACCTCGAAATAGGATTCTCGGGAAATCTATCATTAAACATACGGACTGTTAGATAATAATTTTTCCAGCTTCTTCAAATATCAAAACTGCTCCAAATTTATCGTCTAAACTACGAGCCATGATCACACTTTCCATAAGAGGATTCAGGCGCTCAACGGACTATTTGACAGTTCAGTTTGACAGTAAACAAGTTGTTACCGCGACGACAATGTTTTCCAATGCAAACTTGATTGAAAGCATCATTAGTGTTTTTGGTTGGGTTTGAAATGACCAAAATGTCACTTTCCAAACGTTAATATTTCGAAAACAATCGAATTTAGGAGTAAAGTGTATTAGAGAAAACTGTTGAGAATTATAAGCAGATGTCGAAAATGATAAATTTTATCACTACCATCATCTATTATTTCACCTATAAAATATCGAATTTAAAAGAGATTTTCTGGAATACTTTCGTCGAAGTATTCATATATTCACAAATAAATGAACTACCTATAATACTGGAGTACATTCAAATGCGAACCTAACGATATTCGGTATCTGAACGCCACGGCAGAGATGTGGATGTGGAGTTAGATGCGTATCCGTAGATGTGAGTCAAATGATGCGAAAATGGGGAGAAACGAAGTAAATGATGGAGCTGATAGCCTACAGGAGTATTTTTCTCAGAAACAATGGCTCGGGTGAATCTATTCCGCCCGTGAGATCCGGCTGGATTGTTATTATCATAGAAATGATGGTAATTCGTTTATATTCTCAAATTATTTTTATGAAAGATTGAACAAAAAATTTCAAATATCTGCACAATGAATAATGAATATAAGAAGAATAATTCTACATTGAGAAAAAATTGAAGGGATCAACAAAATTTTACAAATGAAGTTGGGCAAATTGAGGCTCTACTGAATATTGCTTTCCATAACATGATGTGGAATACAGCACAAATTTTTGGTACTCCAATCACGAATGTTTCGTTATGAAATTCAAGGTTGCTGTATCAATTGCAATAGGAATCGGTTTACAGGTATAAAATCAATTAATCATCCCCTATTTTTCTACCCGTAGGAATTTTTTTTTTTCAAATTCAAATTGGACCAACTTCGAAGTATACCCTTCACAATAAGGAAATGTCATTCAAATCGGATAACCCAGTAGAAAGTTAGGTATGGTAGAATTCATTGGTTGCTCTTGATCTTCTTAAGGGTTATTTTTATCAAAATATTTTCGCTGGGTTCTTAGGTTAGGCCTGAATTTCAAGTTTTGATTGATAGCAGAAGCAATTTGAACCCGTAACGTTTGTTTATTTCGAAAGTTATAAACTTTCACATTCTATAGCCAATTGATGGAAGTTTGTTTGGTTGTCAGCATTATCAATATTATATTTCAGACTTGAATTGAACAATGTCATTTCATCTACACCAAAAAAAATTGTCTGAAAGGATAAAAAATCCAGAGTGTAGATTAAAATCATAAGGATTATCTATATTGTTATTTCTAGAATGGATGTTATTCAAAAAATTCCTTTTCTCATGTGAAAGTTCATCTAATTTCAATTTCAATTTATTATATTTCAAATTAAAATCCCCAATCCTCTGATATGGTGTATGTATATTATCAGACTTCAGGAAATAGCAGTAGCATTGTATGATAAATTAGTTCAAGGTGGAGCCATTTCAATTTGGAATCAATTATATTCAACTTAGAGTGAAGATTGCAAATTTCTGATCCAAATCTTTCGAGCAGCTGCTATCCTTTTGGAAGAAAAAACACTGTTGGATCTTGAATGTATAGAAATGTATTTAGTAGTGACAGATTTCCTAAGGCACTCGCTGTTGAACTATACAGTGCTTCTCAAAAGTCCCCTCCCCCCTGTTATTTTTGGAACGATTATACATAAACAAGTGAAATTTGGAAACGAATTTTTAAGGTTGTAAACTTCCCTATTAGTGATGATAGATGACGAAATCGTCAAAGATGACGTCACAAGGCCGGTGTGACCAATAATTTTAAATGGAACCCTACGGCAAGCGACACCTCTTTCAAAAGGTATCGAAAAGACCTATTCAATGGTACTAATTTTGTTTGTGTTCATGGCAGTTTTAGCAACTTGCTTTTAAGAAACGCAAAGCTGTGTTGAATTAAATCAGTCAATACTAAAATTCTAAACTCAAGCTCCGCCTCAGGATAGTTGTCAAATAAGCTGACGTTTTTGTAAGTCTCCCTAATTCGACGTTTTTGTAATCGTCCAAGTTTTTGTACATTTAATAATTTGTGTATTGTTGATCGAACGTTTAACTGTTTCAGCAGCTTTTGGTACTTTTAATATTTTTGTACACTTTAATAATTTGTTAAACTGTTGTGAGCCGAACGTTTAAGTGCTTCTGAAAGCGAAATTGTACGTGCTTTAGGTGATGAAGTAGCAGCGATCCTAGTTCTTGGTGAAACTGGACAAAATATTCATGCAGCAGAACGCATTTTTAATGAGAGGTTTCCCGATCGCCCCGTTTCGAGGACTTATTTAAGGGAGCTTCTTCATAAGTTTGAAACAAGGGGTAGTATCAATGATGCGAAACGATCTGGCAGACCACAAATTTCTGATGAGAAAAAAATTGATATACTGGCAGAAGTAATAGTTGATCCTACTTCTTCAACAACTCACGTTACATCTACCTGTGAAGTCAGTCGAAGTACAGTTCACAGGGTGTTGAAAAAAATCAAATTTCGTCCATTTGTACCATTTTTACATCAACTCTCAGACGACGACCCAGACCGAAGACTAGAATTTTGTGAAAATATCGAAACTAAAATTAACCAACAGCCAGACTATGTCAAAACAATTTGTTTTAGTGACGAAAGTACTTTCTATCTAAATGGGAATGTGAATACACAGAATGTGAGGTATTGGAGTGATGCAAATCCTCACCTGTTTCGTGAAACGCATACCCAATTTCCCCAGAAGGTGAATGTTTGGGCAGGTATCCTGGGAAACCACATCGTTGGGCCTCTTTTTTTTAATACTAATTCAACTGGTGAGGTTCATCTGGAGCTGTTGCAAAACGCAATGGAACCGTTAATCCTTGAAATTTTGGAAGATCATCCAGATGAATTCGGCAATTTGGAAATAACATTCCAACAGGATGGTGCTCCTCCACACTATAACGGTGCAGTAAGACGGTATTTGGATGAGGAGTATCGTGGTAGATGGATTGGGCGACGAGGTTCAACGGAATGGCCAGCTCGATCACCGGACCTCACACCTTTGGATTTTTTCTGTGGGGTACCTCAAATCGAACTCAACGCCACTGAACCTGACAATATTGTTTCAGAATGTGAGGCTGTTACAGCAGACACATTCGCAAAAGTACGAGGAGAGTTTAAAAATAGGATATTTCACTGTCAGGAAGTAAATGGAGGTCACTTCGAGCAATTTCTTCGAGTAGATACTGATTCTTAAATCTGTAATCAATATCATACCGAATGGAATTCAAATTTTGATGTTTACTAATGAGCCATTGAAACTGCCATGAACACAAACAAAATTAGTATCATTGAATAGGTTTTTTCGATACCTTTTGAAAGAGGTGTCGCTTGCCGTAGGGTTCAATTTAAAATTATTGGTCACAATGGCCTTGTGACGTCATCTTTGAAGATTTCGTCATCTATCATTACTAGTACATTACATTAGGTTTCCGAATCTCACTTGTTTATGTATAATCGTTCCAAAAATAAGAGGGAGGGAGGGGACTTTTGAGAAGAGATATCCAATTACGTAGGTTTTCTCTGAACTGACAGTTTTTTGTACCGACGGACTGAGGTTGCTTGACTAGCAGAATCCATACGAAATTAGTAGTCCATACGCAAAGTCAAAGATCAAGGTTTTTTGGGAGATTATTTCACAAAATTGTTTCCACAATACGTATAATTTTTCAATAATTGGACACAAGATCCAAAACTGGGCAATACATAGATAGAAAAAACTGGATTTGAGGTCATGTTATACAATGAAGTAGTAAAACAAAGGTTTTACAATGGGGTTATTTTTTGATGGGCTATCAACTGTTAGTGGTGGATGGAACCAACTTCATTCTCTGGGAAATATACATTTTTGGAAATTCTATTCACGTAACTAACTGAACTACGTCCCTTGCCTCCACAATAAAAGTTAGTCACTTGCACCTTTTTAGGAAGAATTATTTTATAACTTTACAAAATGAATAAAGAAAAAAAATTCACTACTGCTGTGTACACGAGGATTCCAAATCGAAAATGAAAATTCTGCATTTCGTGTTAAATTTTTGTTTATCTGAGCAAAGTGCTTTCGGCCAAAGGCCATCTTCAGTGCTTATCTAAAATGTTTGTTGCAGATCGATAGCTCGATACTTTTGAGAGAGAAAAATGGATTGTGATATCTCTTTAGTAAATAACAAATTGGAGGGGTGAACCGTAAAGCGTGAATATCAGAGGAAAGACGTACAGCACGATGACTTACTTTGGTATTCCTGGGGAGTTAGTTGTTGCTCCTCGAGATCAGGAAGGGCCCTTTCAACGGAGGTTCCGGGTTGGCTGCGTGGAGTCGAGGAATTCGATTGGGAATGTGGTCAAAAAGATGTCTATTGTCTCACATCCACACAAAATGAAGACGACAAATGCGCGACACTGCCCTTGTCGTTACAACTGGACAAAAAGCGGAATAAATCCCAAGTAGCACACAGAGGTCATAATTCGGTTGTACAGACGTCTACTAGATCTTTCGCAAAAGTCCATGACTTATGTCGTGTAATATGCTAAGACGTCGCTATTTATGCCAATACGACAAAAAGGCACACTTTTGCGACGTCACATCGACGTTATAAAGTAGTGGTAATGACTTGCCAATATAGACTTATATAAGCCAGTCGCAAAAGGGTCGTTCTGTGGTCTTAGTGTAGTCATTATATCATTATGCATGAAGGTCATAATCTTTCTAATATAGTATTACAATATGTTTACCATATCAAAAGATTTTATATAATATCAATATAATATATGAGTCAGCCTTCCTTTACATGTTCATGATACTCTGTGACCGTGATAGTTATCGAGATGAAAATAATTTTCATTTATGTGTCTTTAAGAATTGTTCTGAAACTCTAGTGACCAAGCAAATCCATTTTTACGATCAAAATCCAATTCTACTCACTTAAAATTCATGCGCCTCGAAAATGCAGAGAGATAAATATTTATTTTCATTTCAGAAAAAATATATTTCATCAATTTTTCCCATCAATCGTTGAAATATGTACACCATATCACAAGAGATACTCGATAAGCACATCTCCAATGATTTTTAAATTGATATAACACCCAGGGTCCCATATTTTTTGTTCCAATATGGCTACCAGAATGATGTTATCAATCAATCGAAAAACATTGATGCCGTCCTTCTAGTGTCGAAAAGTTGTAATTACTCCGGTATGTTCTATCATAGAATAGTTTACGAGGGTCTCAAAGACATCGCAATATCTTACATAAAAAAGTTGTAATGTAGTCGTTGTGACCACATAAGTAGCAAGTTTTGTTGTACTAACGTCGTAACGCTATCAAAACAGAAAAAGATATACACTGAGTGCATAAGCATTCCGCTAGTTCCGCCCAATGGAAAACTCTAAAAATAACTGACATTTACAATAGAGGTTATGTTGATGTTAAACAGTTATACTCAAATATTTTTTATTCATCACTCGAAGTGCACATACATATTATTCATGTTTTTTCTCGTTGTGAAAACAATTGAAGGAACTGGATGAATTTCATTTTTTTGGAGTGTCCCGATAGACTGATTAATTATTTAAGATGTTAATTTTGGGGTAGGCACTCCTCTTTATATTTTTCTAGACGCTCCAGTTCTCTTGTGAGGCAGATTGGATTTTTGTTTTGGTATTTCAATCATAACATAACACAATATACCTTTCCAACAAAAATAACATGATCGACAAAAAACATCTAACCATAGATACATAATGTAATCATTACGACCAAAGTTCATCAGTTGATAAGACCACATTACATGAGTACAATATGTAGTCGTAGAAACGTTTTAAAAATCTATTCATTAGAACCACACATGTTCATTGTCATAATAACCTCACAGCAACTGCTCTTAAGTTCTACTTAACGACACATACAATTCATTTACATACAAACCACAGTACAACTTCATCTCGAGAATTATTTATTGTACTTTCGTTATATCTACTACACGACGTCATAGCAACGCCTGAAAGTTATAAAACGCACATTAGCTTTTTGGTTCTAAAACATACAAATACGTGGTCTTTAAGGCGGTATGAGAAGTCATTATGTTAATTTTATGACTCTGTGCTACTTGGGATGCGGTTGTGTATATCTTTCAACACCTATGACATGTGTCACGTTTTTTTCTTATCTGGCCTACAGTGATCTTGAAACGTCGTCCACTGGATGTTCAGTCATAGTGCTGGGTTCACACGCGAAATGCAATGATGAAAAATGAGTAAAGTTATTTCTTTCTGCAACAATGTTTATGTTATAATTATGATGTTCAAATATGAAAAATTGTTCAGTACCTGTCATGAGTGGAAGCTTGTGAGCATTCTGACATGTGTTGTATGTTCCTGGTTCTCAGAATCACATTTATAATGTTCAAAACAATGAAAATTTACTAACTCTGGTCTATTTCAACATCGTTCAAACTTTTGAAAATTGTTTTGGACAATGACTAGACAGCCATGGTGAGACAACGTGTTGTCAAGTGTCACGTTGTGTGCGATGTTGGCAGATTAACAAACTTGATTATGGATAATGACATCATTTATAATTTGGAAATTATAATATGAAAGGAATATAGAAGCAGTGTGGCTTGCATGGTTGAGAGAAATGTCGAGAGGAACTAGAGGGTGAATTTCAAGTTTTGATGCGAATCAGTGGCAATAGGAGAATCATGAGAAGTTTGGAAGATATACATATTTGACAAGTGTGGTGTTGACAGTTGCAAGGCTGAGATTGGTGGTGCGAAAGTAGAAAAACTGACGGAGAAGAAGAATTAATTAAATTCAATAATATTTATGAACTGGAAGGACTTTCAAACTCCTTGAGTAATATAAGGTTGGCTTGACAAAGTCGATATTTTTTATAATAAATTGGTGAAAAGACTCTCAAACTCCTCACTCCATATAAGGTTGTCTTGAAGAGGCTCTTCTTGAGAAGATGAAAATAGTGAGCGAAAAAATGTCTTTTCAAAGAAAACCTTCATCCATACAAGGCATTTCAATGTGAACATCAAGTTAGAAGAAAAGGAGTGTTTTGGAAAAGGTAGAAAGACTTCCAAACTCCTTATTCCATATAAGGTTGGCTTGAAGTTCTAGTGGTGGGAGGTAGATGGTTTTCATGGAATCCTCGATCTATACAAGGCATTACGATGGGAGCCTGAAGTAAAAAGACGAAAAGTATGAAGTGAGGAGGTAGTGGATGGAAATACTCAGAGCCGAGCCCTCATCCTATATGATGGGCACCGAAGAATTCCACCCAGGAGAAGAAAGGAGTAACAACCAACGAGAGAGCCAATACCAGTGGCTGTCCTTGAGAAGGAAAATGAAAAAAAGGGAAAAAGGAAAAAAAATTGAATATCCGACATCCTCAGTCGTCTCTTACGACTTACCGATATGGTTGCGGTGCTATTCTTTGCCGGACACCTCACGGGTGGACTGACTTAATCTGTGATGTAATGGTACAAAATTTGTATTCAGGATAACTTTAGTGTCAAGACAAAATCTGTTATGCAAGCATTCTCTATTTTTTTCTAGATCTTCAAAAGAGTCTAATTTGTGTTATTCCTAGTATTCAAATTGTGTAAAATTGTACTATTGGTTTCTGGATTGAAGGAGTGATTATTATATTCCAAAAGAAAACCAAAAGTTGAATCATTGGGCCTATTGGTGTGTACATCGATTCTAGTTTTGAGAGGTCTGAAAGTTCTTCCAACATAAGTGGCTGGGCAATCGTTTCGGAACACTTCATAAATTCCACTTTTGTTTAAGGTATTGATTTTATCATGGTAGCTTATCAAAATTTGGCCTTGAAACACAAATTCACTAAGAAGAGTCTTTCCAAGCCAACCTCATATGGAATAGGGAGTTTGATAGTCTTTTCACCAATTTATTATAAAAAATATCGACTTAATCAAGCCAACCTGTAATGGAATACAAGTGAATTGTTGTAATAGAATGCTCGGACTATTCAGTGAAGAGCGGTGTGGAGTTCTTCGGACCGCCTTGCCAGTTTCAAATTTTTAATGTTTCAAGCAAAGTTTTAGAAATTGTGAATTTGGATGGGCGCCAGAAATTTTTGTTAAATTGGGACGAAAATTCCAATTTCCTATTCAATAATTATTGCAAATTAAATAGCTTTCCTTCTGTAAATAACTACAACAATGAAACACACACCAACTTATATTAATCTATTTACAAATATATTCACAGTTGAAAAACAAATATGTATCAAATATACATCCTTTTACCAGTTGTTAACAAATATGTATCAAATATATACATATATATCATATATTTGTTGAATGAAAAATTTATTTAGTTTCCAATGTAAGAAAACTAATATTGTTTTTGTTTGCTGAACCTGTCGGTTTATCGATGACGATGTACCTCTGATTATAGTTTGTGTAGCTTGTAGCTAGACTTCACGTAAGTAGTTGTTTGGCTCGCAATCAGGGGGTACTTATAGCTGCTGGGCGACCAATCAGGTGTACAGATGGATCAGGATACGAGCGTCAGCTTCCTGTCCATTGAATGTGTTCTCAGTGATATAACATGAAAAACAATATTGTTTGTGTCAGAATTTGCTATACAAAAATTCAACTTCTTGAAACTTGGAATATTTTCAATGCACTCCTCAACGCATAGTTGTTACAAATGTGTGTGATCTCATCAAGAGGTTATAGCTTGAAATTAATTGATAATACAAATGCTGAGATTTGTCAGTAGCATTCAATACTGGAATTGAAGAATTATTTCATGATTTCAACAAAATGATTTTTGCTCTCATAAAAAAATTAATTTATTCTGATTCTGAGCAGCCCAAATTATACTTTACCAAGAATTAAAAAAAACAGAATTTGGCATAATCAAGATTCATATACGAAAATGACTTCAATTTCAATGATATTCAAGAAAAGTGTATGAGAATTTCTGTTTGACCAGTCGTCAAATACTCCTTCAGAAAGTTTGCTTTAAAATCGAAGAATATTCCAAATTCCAGGGATTGAATTTCACCTACATCAAAATCACAGCTTGGTGATAATTATCACCAAAAATGGAACCATACCAGAAATATATAAAAAACTCATCAAATATATATATTTTCCAACTATATCATACCAAATACAGCGTAAATGATATCATATATTTGTGAAACCATTATTAGATCTCAATAAGGTCTTGACAGAGTAAGCAATCTAATCAGATGAGATTGAACACTGATATATTAATTCCATCTGATACATACACCACATGTGGCATCCATGATTCCAACAGAACTCCTTGAAAAATATATAGTGAACGGCACTGGAAGTGTTCATCAGATTGACCTGAATAAACATAATCACTGTTAACTGAATAAAATGCGTAGATGACTTCAGATATTTTCTTTGTGAAGAATTACCTGACGTTGTCGTTAAACATTATCTGAACGTGACATATTTAAAATCTTTAGTCCAAATATCATTCCCAATATTTACTTTGATATCACTCGGAATTCACTGATTCGGGAATCACTTTCGCGGAGAAAGGAAAATGCTCCTATTAATTAGTTATTTCAACATGAACATAATGTACTCTGCCAATCAATGGCTGACGAGCTTCAGAATACAAGATATCTCAATTACAGCAAGATCGGAAAGGGGGCGAGAATGGCATCACGCCTTCTTTTCAATATATCCGTCCTGTCAGATCCCTCGCGACCGTTTCTATTCTTTTCAGCCTTAATGACTGTTCCATTGACCACGGTAAGATGTCGCCAAGATCTTCAATAGGGATTGATGAATGAATCTCTGACCATACCAATAAGAAATGTAACAGATATATCGTTACAAACCTTATATTATTTGAGGAGTTTGAAAGTCCTTCCACCAGTTCATTATTATTATTATTTAATTGTATTAATTCTTCTTCTCCAGCAGTTTCTCTACTCCCGCTTCACCAATCCCAGCTTTGCATCTGTCAACACCACACTTGTCAAATATATATGCCTTTCAAACCTCTTATGATTCTCCTAATACGCCTGATTCGCATTGAAATTCGAAATTCACTATCTAGTTCCTCTCGACATTTCTCTCAATCATACAAGCCACACTGCTTTTGAATTTTTTCCATATTATAATTTCCAAATTTTAAATGATGTCATTATCCATAATCATAAATTTGTGAAACTGGCAACATCGCCAACAACGTTACACTTGACAGCACGCTGTCTTACCACGGCTGTCTAGTCGTTGGCCAAAATAGTTTTCAAAATTTTAAACAATGTTGAACCTAGACCAGAGTTGAGAAATAGTCATCGTTTTGAACATTATAAATGTGATTCTGAGAACCAGGAACATACAACACATGTGGGAATGCCCAATCAACTCAATCAAGATGATTTTCCATTCTCATGACAGGTACTGAACAATTTTTTATATTTGTACATGAAAATTATATCATAAACATTTCAGATAAGCACTGAAGATTGCCGTGGGCCGAAAGCGCTTTGCTTGAATATACAAAAATTTTACACGAAATACAGAATTTTAATTTTCGAAATAAATAAAGGTTATTGGGTCTTGGGTATGGGTATGTTAGTTCCACCTATGTTTGGTGAACAATACACAAAAGGGGTTTGAAAATTCATGGGGATAAGTTTTTCAACATTCGATTCAGCTGCACTCAAAGAACGATCCAAAGCAGCAGCATCTGAACGCCACCCCCTCTACGGTCTCCAACTAGCCCAGCAGCGACTAAAATCAAGGCGAAGCTTCCTGAGATTGACATAAGATTACGAGGAACCTAAAACCAGAGTGAACCTTTGGGGGAAGACCTCAAACCAACATTGGATGAAGCCGAATGAAGAACTGGCACCAGGAGGCGGCGAAAACTGGGAAATCTGGAAGGCGCTAAGCAGACTGCGGACGGACACGGCGAGATCGAGAGATACCCTGAATAAGTGAGGCTACCCTGTGGACTCCAATCTTTGCGACTGTGGAGAACTGCAAACCACGCAACATACAGAGTGGTCCAACGAAAAGTATGCACCTAGCTTTTCTCCTTTGTTTAGAATTGAAAGCAAAAATGCTCGGACACGTGGAGTTTGCTTTTGAGGAGGACACATTTTAGACATATTTTTCAACCTGTGCCTTTAACGCCCTAGCGAGGGGGTGTCACAACCCTAAAATTTTAAATGGAAAGTGGGGTCGAGTGATATATCATTTGAACGGGTACAAAATTATCTTTCTAATGATACCCTATTTATTGAAATTTATTCGAACAGTTAATGCGAAAACGGCTTTAAGAACAGTAACCCGATAATTTTGGTATTAATGAAAAATACAAATAAGTTTTGGTTATTAAGAATCAAAACATTTACAATTAGTAGTACTTACGTTTCAATGTTTGTTACTTGTAACAGTGCTTTGTAAAAAAGTAAACAAGCTGTTAAATTGATTTATTAAAAGTTACTTCAACAATGTTGAAAATGTGACCCACTTGCTCCATACAATAATACAGATTTTGTTCTAATCTATTTCTGAAATTTTGTAGCATATCAGGTGTTTAGCTTCTGCATTTGCTGTAATCCGTTTGGCGAAGATCTTCTATGGACTCGGGCTTCGTAGCAAAACATTTATTTTCAAGTGTCCCCATAGAAAAAAGTCCAAGGCGTGAATCAGGTGACCTGAGCAGGCCATTCAATTGGGCCTCTCCTTCCAATCCACTGTCCGGGAACCGGTTATCTAAAATTCTCTTACAGGAGCAGCATAGTGCGGAGGTGCTCCATCTTGCTGGAAATGAAGCCGATCGCATCATGATTTTGGTCGTCTTCTATTATCTGTGTTATGAAAGGATCAATTGCATCGTCAAGCATGTTTAGGTAGACTTCACCAGTTAAATTTCCAGGAATGAAAAGTGGTCCTATGATATGACTTCCTAATATGCCACCAGATGTTTATTTTTGAGGGTATTGGATATGAACCTCACGGAATAAATGGGGTTACTGTCATCCAGTAACGGCAATTATGCCTATTTACAGCTCCATTCGAATAAAATGTACACTCATCGGTAAAACAAATGTTAAACAATAAGTGCGGATCTTCAATTAAACGCTGGCTCATTTTGTTCACAAAATTGCAGCCTTCGATCAGGATCATCCTCATTTAGTTCCTGTACTAATTTAATTTTGTACGGATGAAATTTGTACGCTTTTAAAATCCGTATTATGGATGAACGGGGAGACTCCTGAGGCTTCAGCTAGTTGACGGCTACTTTGAGTATGATCCAATTGAACATGCCCCAAAACAGCGACTTCCACAGCTTCATTTCTGATGGGGTTCTGCGGCTGGTGTTTCACATTACAAACAGATCGGTATCGACAAACTTTCTAACTAACTTGGCAACATACGAATCATCAACATTTTTATCGGGATGACTGTCCTTAAACAAGCGAGCAGTTAGTCTAGCACAACTATTATTTTGAAAATAAAGTTTAACAATTTCAACTCGTTCTGGAATGGAATAAACCATTTTGTACAGTGAAATTAAAATAACTTCAAAAGCGACCAGACTGAATCAATGAAGGGACTAAAATAAAAGTTTGCCTAAATTCTTTTCCTACACTTATTTGCAGTTTTTTCGACAAAAAACGCAAACGATAAATGGGGATTTTTTGTGATGAAAAAAAATTACATTGAAATGTTGCTTTCGGTAAAATGAAGTGATTTAGAAATGATTGTAGTTATTCTGATTCCTAATAACCAAAACTTATTTGTATGTTTCATTAATATCTAAATTATTGGGTAAATGTTCTTAAAGCCGTTTTCGCATTAACTGTTCGAATAAATTTCAATAAATAGGGTATCATTAGAAAGATAATTTTGTGCCCGTTCAAATGATATATCACTCGACCCCACTTTCCATTTAAAATTTTAGGGTTGTGACGCCCCCTCGCTAGGGCGTTAAAGGCACAGGTTGAAAAATATGTCTAAAATGTGTCCCCCTCAAAAGCAAACTCCACGTGTCCGAGCATTTTTGCTTCCAATCCTAAACAAAGGAGAAAAGCTAGGTGCATACTTTTCGTTGGACCACTCTGTATGTACACTTGCTCGCTGTGCCCCGCTAGATGTACCATAGAGGACCTCATAGCAGCGAAGCCGAACGCAATTGACGTCGCCCGCTTCTGGGCAAAAAATGTTCAGCTCTAGGATATTTTTTCTTTATATATATATATTCATTTACGATGCTTCTGACACGAATAAATAAATAGATATCCAAAATATTTCTGGTAATAGAATAAATTCGAATATAGTAACACTAGATAAATAATTTCCATTCAAAAATTCAATGTGTCAAGTTTTTCAAATGGGTTATTTTTTGATGGACTATCAACTGTTGGTGGGTGGGCAACATCTGGGGAATACGCTACAATAGGTCAAGATTTTTCCGTATTGAAATATTTTCAGGGAATGGAAACATAGGTTGTAAATATATATTTTATGAACAGCAATAGTTCGTAAAATCTGCCTTTGCCGCCATCGGATTTAATGTTTTTTTTTAAAACGCATTCATGCCCATTTGGAATTTTGAAGTCCATTATAACTCAAAACGAATACATTTTGATAATGATGGACAAGTATCCAAACTCTGATTTATCATGAAAAATGTCAACATACATGAAAAGTCTCTAATCCTGATACAACAAGAAATACATTTTTTGCCTTGCATCATTCCGAATAGAAATAATAATTCTCCCTTTGGCAGGATTACCTTATTATCCGATACAATTCGTAACGAACATGTTATCCTACCTAGACCCACGGCAGTATAATTAAAATTGCTCGCTTACACGGCTTCTATCAAAATATTTGTTTGTATGGGGAATATTGTGTGTTTTATCCCACGCAAATATTTGATTATGAAACGACAGCTGGCATTTCAGAATTTCATTCAGGGGGACATATTTTGTTACATGATCAATCGTCCAGCAAAGCCACACAAGATGAAAGCATCTTGTATGAAACCAGTCTAATTTTTTGAGAAAGTTTCAAAAACTGTTGATGCACTTGATAATGACGCTTAGATAGATAGAATGAGAGTATGTGGACGTACAGAACCATCAGCATGTAGGCCTCTCTATCGGGCCCGTTATGTACCCGCAGCGGTGGAATCGTTTCAGTTTTGAAGGTATTCTATTTCTAACTGATACTTTTCTCACGCTCTCCCGAGGTGCGCTTCCCGAGGTGCGCTTCCCGTATTGCTGCTACTGCTGGGCATTCCGTGAGAATATGGGTGGCCGACTCCTCATCATCCAAGCACCAACCGCATTTAGTATCATCCGTAATACCTATAATGTTAATAATAAACCAACTCGTCAAAAAAACTGCTTGGACAATATTATAGTTTCCTGTGAAGCAATAAGGAATACTCCAAGAATTTTCCAAAGAGTACGGGAGTCAATGACAAGGAGGGATGAAGCGTGCATACTTGTAGGAGGCGAACATTTGAAACAGTTAATTTGATTATGGTATTTTTGTTCATAATAATTGTGCTTTTTAAAATAAAAAATGGATTTTTATGCGTACTTATTACAAAACTAAATAATAGTTACCATAAAATTATAAACATCTTGCCTAGATCCTTTGGTTACCACAATTGTAGAATTAAGACTAGGAGAAAAAATCGAATAGGTACAAACAAATGAATGTATGTAATTTTCTAAATCAAAAACCGTCCCCCGGTCGAAAAAAAGACAATTAAAAAATATTTTTTATTTGGAAAAAACACAGTGGCGTATCATTATTTTGATCAAAAATATGACAGGGCATGTTAACAGGGACGCCACTGATGAGAATAAGAAAATCCCTTATCATGGAAAAAATTTATTTTCATGCCTACTTTGCATGTACAAAAATTGAAAAAAAAGCCAAAGCGGTTTCAGAGATATTGTGGAAGAACTGATTTTTTTGTTGAACTCCAACATTTTGTATCTCAGAAATAAAGCGATTGCGGACCTATGTTCATATGAAAATTTTTCCTAAAATCATCCAAGGATTATCGCTCTTTGGGATCAGCATTCAAATATGAAACACCCTGTATATGGAATTTTGTTAATTGAGATTTGATTGATCGTCGTTTAAGAATAAGTTCTTTCAATGCTTTTCAGCCAAAGTGATTTCAAATTTAATGTTAACTACAGCAACCACCCACTCTCAAAACATACGAACCAACAAACCTCTTTTGATACCTCTTCTCCTATTTTCTTATTCAATCCGTATCAGATTTGCTTCTTCATACTCTTTTTGAATATTCTTGTTCAGATGAGCCTCACGCCTTTTCTTCCAGCACCAGCGATGACCTGGACAATGGATATTCGACTCTGAACTCAGAGTACTTCACTTCAATATTTGTAATATTTCGATGAATGACATTTCCAATTTTAGATTGTATCCGGCTCGAAGGACCAATGTTGGGTTTCGTGTTACTCTTTAGTTAGTTTTCGTGAAATAATTAGCAACGTGTGACTCAATGACAACTTTTTTTTCAAAACAATCTCAAATGAATTGTTTAGGCTGATCTCAAGACTATTCGAATATAATATGATTCTCTGAAATGATGAAACTGAACAGCTCTTTTTTTATACTTCATGGCGGAAGCACATAGTTGATGTGAAGCCCTTCACTTGAGAGCAATCATATCGCTCTCTTTAACTCTTATGTCTGGGTTGAAATCAGTTCATCTTTAACCGGGTTGAGAAGGAAACCGGAAACTATATTTCTCTATTCGGGAAAAGGCAGTAGTTGCTACAGGAAAGAGAAGCAGCTGATGAATTATTTCTGTCAGATAGTCCAATCATTCATTTCAGCAACTGGTTATACATAAGCGGAAGTGAAACAAATGAAGATTGTATCAGTATCCGTTGAGGCCCATTTTTCTCCCAGATGGAAGCTGTTTTCCTGAGAAAATGTTTGAACTCATCGCGGACCACTACTCACTGGGTGTGAAAATATAATGATAATAGGGAAATTACAATGTCGAAGTGGGGTAGATGACAATAGAAATGAATAAGCTCAAAGTCGTCTCTACGGTTCATTGCTAAAATTATAATAGACATGTTTCGGGACTAATTCGTCTCATCTTCAGTAGTAGGAGGTGTTACATAGGAATAATCTGGAAATTATTTTTTTTTACAGAACTTGTTTTGGAGTGACATATATTTTTATGAATGACAGTCGAGGAGGTTATACTCACATGTGGAAACAATTAGATTCAGAAGTAAATTATTGTTGAAGTTTTTTGTTGGGTGTTTGGGATCACGATACAACAAAATCTTCATCATTAATTTACTCCTAAATCTAATTGTTTCTACATGTGAGTATAACCTCCTCAACTTAAATTGATAAAAATGTATGTCACTGCAAAACAAGTTCTTTGAGAAAATAATAATTTTCAAATTATTCCTATGTAACACCACCTACTAATGGAGATGGGACTCACTAGTCCCGAAACATATCTATTATAATTTCACCAATGAACCGTGGAGCTCACTCATTTATATTTATAAGTTCAATCATTGGGTTCTTCGACCACAATGTTGATGGGCAAATATTTTTCGAGAAGTGGTAAAAGTATACTATAAATTCCTTTTCTTTCAGTGATAGTGTATTTTTCTCCTCACACCACAAATCAAATGCTGCAAAATATTTCCCGTAACGCCAGCGAGACTTTTCTGGAACTAACTGGCTACTTATACAATCGGCAGCCTCCAAGATTTTTGACGGAATGTCACTTAAGGTGGTTCTCCCACGAGACCGTTGAATTAGGAAATTATTTGAATTTGGTACACGTATTGTCAACATGTGAACAACGCCTCTGTGAAATTTTAACAAGTTTCACCATCCCGAACCCGAGATATATATAATTGAAGTTGACTCAATTAACACGTAACATATGGACCATGCATAGGCAAACAGCACATTATTAATTCTACCGTTAGTACTAAGATAAAGAACATATGAAAAACGAGGTGAAGCTAGAGCAGGATATCACAGATATTGTGAAGAAAAATCAAAGTGATTGACCATCTAGTTTGACAGATATAATCAAAACTACTCTGAACGCGAAAGAAAAAAAACTCTTTCTCCTTATTGACCCCATCGAAAAAAAAAAGTTCAGAAAGAGTACTACAAAAAAGTCCATTGAAGTTTTATCGAAAAACGAAAAAATTTTCCCATGAGGTATAATTTCTAGTGAGGGGGGGGGGGGCGGGTCTGGAATGTATTTTTTGCTGCGTTTTTTGGGGACATCACTTTTTTGAGTCGCCGACTTTCTATAACGAAGAAATTTTCTAGAGTCGATTGGGGGAGCAAGTGCCCCCTTTCAGAAAAATTTTTTTTTCGCGTTTCAAATCGAAAAGTTCTTTGATTACGAATTATCAACTTCCTAATTCAACTGTCTCGTGGGGGAACCACCTAAATAAATCTTCTGAATTGGTAATTTTTATATCAAATTGAATATTTAATTTGAATACAACTTTAGGTAACGCAATTCTTTTTTGTTGAAGTTAACAATCGCTACTCATTTACCCGATTCTATGGTAGCGAGAGAATGTACTCGTAGAATGAACGTACCATGTATCTTAGATGGATGAACTTGTAATTCGCTACTGTCAACCAATTTAAAAAGTTATACGCAAAAGTTGAAAAATATAGGGAGTCCACTAAATCTTACGAAATGTTCACAATATCTTTGGACCAATATCATTGGAACGATCAAAATGAAATTTGCAGAGAGACATGCATATACCTTTTTGAGCTCAGTTCATTTGACTTATTGCTTCAATGACACACCAGAGTTTTGCAGTATCATTCAAGTATTTCCGCATGAGCAATGCAAGTGAACTACAATGCTTTCACCGAAAAAATACATTGTCTGAGAACTTTACCGCACTAGAACGGAAAAGTGCTTGGTTTCCACACGACAATTCATTAAAAAAAGTGCACTTTTCCACATACTCGTAGGAAATAGTATATTACATTACTAGTGTGGAAAGTGACACGAGGCGTAAGCCGAGTGCGGCAATCACACAAGTGTGAAAAATCACTTTCGCGCGAGTAATATACGCTATTTTTCCTACGACCACCTATTTTATTAAACAATATGTAAATATGAGATCGCGTATATTGAGTTGCCTGACTAATCTAACGTTTTATATGTGACAGTCTATGTTTGAATATTGTTTCTATAAAAAGTGCACATGAATTCAGAATAACTTTTATAGTGAAATGAATAAATAACGATAATTAACGTTTATTTGAAAAAATTACTATAACCAAGTACTTATTAGATACAACTGGGTAACAAATTGAATTATTTGGAACTATAAAAATTAAAAGTTAATTGGTTATTGTCACAATTTGTAAATTGTAACGGTGTTTGCGAAAGATTCGTTTCAATGTTTTCTCGGATGCTGCTTGTAATCATCGTGCTCATCGAAGAAGTTGAGGGTTTTAAATTTATGTTTTCTAATATGGCTGATTGAGCATCAGTGTCTTCCGAAGTTCTACGCACAGCGCTGACAATTTTAGTGGCGGTGTTCATTCTGGTGGTGTGAGAATCATCTATATACCCCTCAGCGACAGCAGAGAATTTCCATCCTCCGTGTCTCTTGGGAGTGGTAATATCTCCTCCTGCATCTACTAGGATCGTAGCTGAGGATCTTCGGAAACAATGACTGGTGTAAGTTTCTGGATTCTCAAGTTTTAAAAATGTTGCTACTAAGGTGGGTACAGATCCCATTTTGTTGATACCCACCACTTGCTTGGTGCATTTTTGGTGTTGGTTGTTTAGAAAAAAACCTCTTTTCGTAGGTTGCTGGTCTTGATTTTGCATATTTCTTATATTTTTCATAAAATTCATCCGTAATATTGAATTTTCTATCTATTTTATTTTTTGTATTTTCAATCTCAACTATTGTCGCTGAACCTAGATCTTCAATGTCGTGTACAGTAATTTTTATTAACTCTTGCTTGCGACATGCTCCCGATATACCGTAAATTAAAGCAAACTGTGAGTAAACCTAATTCTATTAGTAAATTAATGAATATCACATTGCTTTAAACTCACCTTAATAAGTAGAAATTGATCATCAGGAGTTCTTGTAATAAACTGATTTATCTGCTGGGTTGTTAAGATCATTGATTCTATTTGTTCATAACCATCATTTTTTCTTTTTAAAAAAGCTGTCACCTTGAGATATTTTGAGATATCTACGTTATGATTAATGTATAAAGTAGTGCGCAACATAGAGTACAGAGACCACAGTGGATTTGGTCGTACTTTCTTAGATAATTCATCTATGTATGCTAGGATCACATTTTCAGAGAAAGAACATTTGATTTCTTTTATTCTCCTCCAGTTGAGAAATTCATTATAAGTTCGTTCATATCTATCTCCAGACTTTTCTGGTAGAATTTGTAAAGGGGTTATTTTTGCTGCATCTATGATTTCTGGTGGAGTGCAATCCAATTCATTTTCAGACTCCATAATTATTTATGAAGGTATTTAATATGCGTGGGATAGGTAATAAACTAAACTAAAACTTTTGTACAACTCTGACATTTAACAAGGTTCTACTTTCGATCATGTACCTACTATCACGAAATGTCTATTTTTTGTGGTACTGTGTCGTGGAATTGTTTCGAAGCCTACTTAGCTTTTTAAATAATCAAATAATGTGCCCGCGTCTGATTCTCTGGTTGGCTATCTTAGATACAGGTAGTTCGTATCAAAACAAACTACTGAAATTATTATAAATCAACAGTTTGAGCTTTCGTTGCTATCCTTTGATTATATGAACTTCAAAAATAGCTAAATTTTGTTTTAATAATATGAAAATACAAGAAATATCATAATTCTATTAATGTAAATCGACTTACGAGATATATATATATATATCTCTGATATCGTTAATTCAAATCTGAATTAGCTCAGATGGAAGAGTATACGGTAGATGACCGCAAGGTTGTGGGTTCGATTCTCGGCGTCAACATTTTTTTTTCTTCTTTTCTTCATTTTCTACAAAAAATTAGTTTTTAGTCCAGTTTTTATGTGAATAATATCAATAAGGAAGAGCAATTGATAATTACATCTGTAAATCTTACAGGATTCACGGGTTTGACGGCTTATTGACAGCAGTGCGGAAAGTTACTTTCCGCACAAGTGCGGAAAGTACTTTCCGCATGCGTGAGAATGAAGGTCACTTTCCATGGGAGTAGAGAGTGCGATATGTGTTACTCCTATGTGGTCGTAGGAAATAGTAATTAACGTAACAAGTTCCGAAAGTAATATTCTACGGGATGAGTAGGAACTTTCCAGGACGAGTCGTAGGCGAGTCCCGTGAAATCACTTTTGGATCGTGTTACGTACAATATTTTTTCTGTAGCCGTTTTGTATGTTAAAAAGGATATTGATGGATAATAACGTATGAACTTTATATAGACAATAACATATAACAATCACTCTTATGATTACATTACTCATGAATATTGATTACACAATCATGAAAATTACTTATATTAATATTATAAGGGATAATAACAGAAGTGGAAGTGTTAAAATTAGGGGGACATGTAATTTGGTTCCCAGATTGAGAAGGGTCTAAAGAAAATGTATAATTCGGTACCCGACATTTTTAGTTTGTCTGGTCTCTAAGTGCAATTTGGTTCCCAGGTTTTTTTTCCCAATTAATTTTTATTCTATTGCTTTCATATTATGAAGAAAAATGATATTTACTTTTCATTCGTTTATTAAATCAAATTTTTTTTGTTCTTATAAACATACAACATTTATTTCACACAACCTTCTATTGTTATATACTTCTTATCTACTTATAATAATAAAAATACAATATCAAATAGTTACAGCACAGTGAAAAGAAACACACTTAATTAAATAATTTTTTATAAATATACAACACATATATCACATAAGCTACTATCGTTCTATAATTCTCATTTACTTATAATAATAAAAATACAATAGTCGACTAATTTCATTTCTAGAATAAAATTCTATCATTTTTGGTATACATTTTTGACGATTTTTTACTCTACTGTTATGTATTTGAGCCGTTATATTGATGCTTTGTAATTTTGCATAAGTTTCAAATTGAAATTCTTGAAGTTTTTTCAAAAAAACATTGAATGTTTGGATGTGCTTCATAAAAAGACGCATTAAAATGTTTATGAAAAGATTCAAAAGCATTAGTGGTTCGTCTAAGCTCAGCTGAAATCTCAGCCCAAAGAAAGGGTGGAGAAAGAGACTCTTCTGTTATATAATTATCTGTAAGTAATCGGAATACTCTTAAATTTTTTCGCCTATTGGTGCTATCGCAAGTAAATCAAAAACAAAGCATTCGCTAACGTCGTGAGGACTCAAGAATGTAAGACCAAAAGTCATTCGTAGCCATCTACCAACTCCAGAATTTTCATTTTTATAGTCGGCTACAAGACCGTATTGTTGAATTTTTCTAAACCACGATTGGGCAAAGTGAAACCAAGAGCCAATTATTTGTGCTGAAGGAAAAATTTGTTCGACTGCATGGTGGATGGCCTTCTCAAAATCGAATCTGAATATTTGATTCACACGAAAATTTTACTATCTGTTCACTTCTGTTATTATACAATGAAATTTGCTCACCTCTAGAGGTTTGCCTCGTCGAAGAAGTCAGAAGCTTCCTCGATGTTTTTTGGTAAACTTGGCTGAATTTTTCTACGAGCGTTATAGATGTTTCTTCTGACGCAAGCAATATCATTCGTACTGAATGTTGATGGCTTATTTTCCTGTAATATTCTGCGAAAGACCTTCGCAGGTTTTTCGGACAGATCTCCCACAGCTTTCCGTTTGCAGGCAGAATCAACAATTTGGCGATTTAAGTCCTGCACAACTGCATCATGAGAATGTTTTTGTATGTGTTTTGTAATGGTTAAACTTCCAACACATTCGCCCAAAGCAAGGAAAAATGCTTTGCACTTCTGTTTGCACAAGTCCATCGCTTCTCAATACTTTTCAGGATCTTCTGAAAACCGTATTTATAGTTATTAAAAATCAATAACTGTTCTCCTCGTCCACTCAAAATTATTTCTGGATTCATGGCAAGAATTTGAGACAACTTTAAAGAAAATTGAATGTCACTGAGCAAGCATGATTCAAAAACACAACTGACTGTCACAGAAGCAATACAACTCTAAATAAAAGTAATACTTATAGAACAAGCAATAAATAGACAATTAATTTTTGGTTTTCTCAAATTTTACTCACACGAACAAGGGATTACGCAGGTAGTCCTCGAAAACAAAATTAATAATGACCTTTTTGGGTTCGGGAACTAAATTACATATTATTATCAAGCATCTCAGATAACTTCCTAATTAACTACCTGGCGGAAACCAAACTACCAACACCCGGAATGAGAATTAGACGCATCAGTAATTGTACTAGTTTTCGAGATATTAATTTCGTTACGGACCTTTTCAATCTATGAAGCTATGTGAATTTTGTTTCTTAAAGAATTTTCCATATACCCCTCTGCTACATTGGTTGATTTCCATCGTCCGTGTCTCTTCGAATTGGTTATACTACCACCACTTTCAGCGAGTAAAGTGGCTGAGCTCCTGCGTAAACAGTGTCCGGTGTATTCTTTGGGATTCCGTAATTTAAGAAATTCAGCTATTGTGGAGGCGATTTTTTCAAAAGTGTGAATAGATAGATAGAAAGATGGATATCTTTATTCGTTCTGTTAATTCACATACCTCATAGAAGTGTAGAACATGTCAAATAAATAATCTCAAATATAATTACAATTACAATGATTACGGTAAAATATTCACATGTATGTCGTTTCATACTGCCTGTCATAATAAAATCATTGAAAATGTATAAAATTGAGAAACTTGCACAGATATTGAAAGGAAAAGTAATAAAATCTCAATTACCAGACTTGTCGAATAGTGTTGAAAACGAAATAATGGGTTTCTAAATAAACATACTCCAATAGGTACCGATATACACTTACACAGACACCTTTGTATATACACATACATAGTAAGTAAGTTGTCTTTATTCGTTCTCTCGAATAATATACCTCATAGAGGTGAAGAACATGTCAAATAAATAATCTTAAATATTACATTAGGGTAAAATGACTCAAGTAAGTATTTATATACAGAATAATACATTTAATACATTTAAAAAATTATTATGAGATTCGCCCGCAAATTAATTCCAGTTATCCAGAATAAATTGCAGAATGAATACATTAAGATTGAAACACATATTAGAACTAATCAATTTTTTGTATCATAGACTTTCCATATTATGTTGAAAATACTCTTCAATGTTATAAAATACATTTTTACCCAAAAAACTTTGAGTCTTTTTTTAATAATTCCATTTTCCACCAACATAATGTTATTTGGTAGCTCATTCTATATTTTCACCAAATTATACCGCACATTTTTTTGGATATACGTATATTTAACTTTATCATTTCGTAAATCACATTGACTTCGCGTATTTTGCTTATTAGATACTACCCTGTCATTTTTAAACAAAATTTTATATTTATATATATATATATATATATATATATATATATATATATATATATAATATGAATATATATATATATATATATTTATATTTATATATATATTTGAATTCTGCCCCGAGAGGTGGAGTGGTGGGATCGTATTGTTTTGGAAGCAAAGCATACTTTTTTGTTTCCCCCGTGTGGGGTCGTGTAGGGTTCAATTTTGGTGCTCGCAATTCAGGTTTTCAGGTTTTTAGGTTCAGGTTTTTAGCTGTATGGGGTCGGCTCTAGAATAGCCCCAAGGTAAATCCTGCCTGTCGTAAGAGGCGACTAAAAGGATAACTGTAGGTGGAAGATGGTCTCATCGCCCGGTGAAATACCACCATATCGACTTTGTGTGCTGTGAAATGGATCATTCCATGTTTCAGTGTTCGGTCGATACTTTCCGGTCTCCCTCTTTCCTTTTCCCCAATTCCTCCTTTATTTTCAGGTGCATGCTAAACGTAATAATGATGAAGTCTCCTAGAGTAAAACACTCCGGAAGTAAAATACCTCTCCATTCGGATTTCCGGGCGAGAGGTACTCGAGGGGACTCAACATTAAAGATTAATTTTGCAACATCCGTGGACTCAACAAGAACATCAATGACGTCCACCATCACCTACAGACGAAAAAACCGGATATTCTGGCTCTAACAGAAACACAAGTAAACTCGTCCACCAACAAGGTCCATATAATTTGTCCTGGTTACGAACTCCATTCTCGATTCAGGTTCAAAGGTGGAGTCTGCCTTTACGCTAAGGCTAACCTTTCATGCCAGCGTGAAGAGAGTTTGGAACCGAAAGACTTTGATGTGATGTGGTTTAAGCTATCTGATACCAAAGTGACTAAGTTCCTCTGCTGCCTTTACCTATCACCTAATGAACCTTCATATAACAACCTCTTTGAGTTTTTATCACTCAAACTGGACTACATTCAGGAGAACCATCCAACAGCTGAAACCATAATCATGGGGGACTTTAATGTACATAACGCTGCCTGGCTCAAATTCTCTAACAAAACAGATGATGCAGGTCGTCAAGCTGAGGCCTTCGCCATCACTCATGGTCTAGAACAACTGGTCGAGCTACCAACCCGCATCCCTGATGTCAACAACCAGTCTGCCAATACACTAGATCTTTTCCTCACCACCAATCCTGACCCGTATAGAATAGAAGTTTGTGCCCCACTTGGAAACTCTGATCACACCCTCATCTCCACAACATGCTCTTCCATTTACCATCGAGCAGCACAATACCACCCCGTCTCATGTGGCATTACAATTCGGCCGACTGGGAAGGTCTTCGTATGTTTTTCTCAGCGTTTCCATGGAAGAGAGTTTGTTTCTCTTCAGTAGATCCAACACGATGTGCTGAGACAATTTCTGAAATCATCATGTTGGGGATGCAAACTTACATACCGAATACCGAAAGAAGAACATCGTCCGATAAGACCTGGTTTAACAGAAACTGCTCTAGAGCTGTGGCTTCCAAACAGGCAGCATACCATCGATGGCAAAAAATCCGGACCTGAGACCAGAGCAGCATATGTTGAGGCTAGAGGCATATGCAAAGAGACAATAGAATGTTCAAAAGATGCCCATAATGCCAAAATAAGATCAAAACTTGTTGAATGCCCCAACGGACCCCGTTCATTTTGGTCTTTCGCCAAAGCTGTGGGAAGAAACTTCCTCAGCTCTTTCCTCCCTAACCAAGAAGATGGAACACTAGCAACGACTGCCCAGGAAAAAGCCAATATCTTTGCGCACCTATTTGCTGGAAATTCCACTCGGGATTCTTCGGGAAAACAACCCCGAACATTACACCTATTGACAGTCACATGCCCGAGATCACCTTTCGCCAACGTACTATCAGAAAGATTTTGCTGGGTCTCACACCAACAAAGCCTGTGGATCTGACGGAATCCCGCCGATTGTTCTCAAGAAATGTGCCCCGAACTAACACCTGTTTTTTGCAAGTTGTTCAACCACTCTTACAATTTGGGAAGTATTTCCGTCCAATTGGAAAATTGCAAGAGCAGCCAGTCCCTAAAAAAGGCAAAAGACCCTACCTAGCAACTACAGACCTATCGCATGCTATCTATTATTTCAAAGGTCATGGAAAAGCCATCAACATCGAGCTCATGAAATATCTGGAAGACTCAGGAATTATCAATGATAGGCAATATGGCTTCCGCCATCAGAGATCAACTGGTGACCTGCTCGCATCGTCTCACATATATGGCAGCTATCTATTGAAAAGTATGGAGAAACTTTAGCTGTGGCATTAGATATCTCCAAGGCGTTCGATCGAGTTTGGCACCAGGGACTCCTCGCCAAGCTTCCATCTTATGGCTTGCCCCTCAGCTATGTTCTCTGCTTGCTAAGTTTTCTCTCAAACAGGTCTCTCCAGTAGTGGTCGATGGAGTTTCATCTGACACTCTACCATAAATGCTGGTGTTCCGCAAGGATCCATTCTAGCACCAACACTATTTTTACTTCACATCAACGACCTGTTGAAAGCAACTTCATGTCCAGTACACAGCTTTGCCGATGATAGTACCCTCCATACCGCTTTTTCTTCCAGAGCCCCTATATCAGCCCGTGAAACCAGAAATGAACGAGGAAGAAATGTTAACAATATAAATATGGACTTAGCAACAATTCTCGAATGGGGATCCAATAACTTGGTAGAATTCAATGCAAACAAAACACAAGCATGTCTTTTCTCTAGAAAAGCCGATCTCACTGTGCCTAACATAACTTTGTCAGGAGTAACCATACCACTGAAGTCATCCATATCGATGCTTGGTATTACTATCAGCAATAACCTTTCCTGGGAAAATCACGTGAGGTCCATTGCCAAAAGTCATCCCAAATCTATAAGCACAGATCCGACCTTCCTGGAATACTGTTCCCATATTTGGAGTGCGGCACCAAACATATCCTGAAGCTATTGGATTCTGTCCAAAAAGGGCAATTCGTCTCGTCGGTGATGCCTCGCTTACAAACTCGCTCACTTGTCTGGAACACCGTAGAAAAGTTGGCGATTTGTCTCTATTTTATAGATATTTTCATGGGCGATGCTCTTCTGAAATATCAACAATCGTTCCTCCTTTGGCAGTCTCTTCGAGATTAACCCGTCAAGTTCAGTCTTCACACCCCTTCGTGGTCACTTTGGAGACCTGCAGAACATCACTTTCAAAGACTCATTCATCCAACGAACTGCGAGGCTTTGGAACTCATTCCTAGGAGGTGTTCCCCGAGGCATACAACCTCCAGAAATTTAAGAAGAACACCAACTCCTACCTTCTTTCCCTTGGTTCCCACGATGTTCTCTGAACATTACAGGATATCCCTTTTCGTGGGAACCAGAACATAAAAAAAAATATATAAAATATATATATATATATATATATATATATATATATATATATATATATATATATATATATATATATATATATATATATATATATAATATATATATATATATATATAAATATAAATATATATATATATATATATATATATATATATATATATATATATATATATATATATGAAGAGATAACTGTCAATATATTATTGTCTCTAAATAGGGGTTTGCAACTTTCGCGATATGCAACTTTGAAAACTTTCCTCACACATTTTTTCTGAAGAATAAGTACTCTCTGTATGTGGGAAGAGTTTCTCCAAAATATTATTCCATGACGGAGTTTGGACTGTACATATGCGTGATACGACATTAGAGCAGCATTCACATTAATATTTTCAGAGAGTACATATAAGGCATATGTATATTTTGATAGATCTCGAGTCAACTGATCTATATAAGATTTCCAATCTAGACGATGATATATTATCACCCCCAAAAAAGACATATTGCTGGATGTTTCGACTACTGCATTGTCGATTACTATGTTCAATGCGTTGGTTTTTCTATCAATATGCATAATTTGGGTTTTATTTACATTTAACAAAAGATTATTGTCTGAGAACCATCCATTTAACTTTTGTAAATTTTCATTGACCGTTGCAACAGCCGACAATGAGTTATCTTCATTGATTATCAAGGATGTATCATCTGCATACAATATAACAGCTTGCTTAACTATTTCTGGAAGTTCGTTTGTGTATAAAATGTACAAAAGTGGGCCTAAAATTGAACCCTGTGGTACCCCTCTTTCAATTATAGCCACTTCTGATTTAATGAGGTTTCCGGTTTCATCCTTTTCTACCACAAATTGTCTGTTACATAGATAAGATGCAAGCAGTCTATACGCCACTCCACGAATTCCATATTTTTCCATTTCGTCCAGTAATATCTCATATTCCACACTATCGAAGGCTTCCGAGAGATCTAAGCACACTGCTGAAGTGCACTTGCCATAATTTTGAGCATCAAGAATTTTTTCCAGAGCTTTATAAATTGCCAATGCCGTTGTCCGTCCATTTCTAAAGCCGTTTTGACATTCCGTTTTAACTTTATTTTTTTCTAAAAAGTTCATCAGTCGTTTATGGATCAGTTTCTCTGGGATTTTGCTCAAATTGGGAAGCAGAGATATAGGTCTATGATTTTTTAACTCATACCAAAAGGTTGTATAGTACATTTTCCGTTTTTATAATGAACAAATAATCTACGATCTGGTGCGTTTGCTTGACGTAATGACAAATATCTTCTGTATAAAGAAATATTATTTTCTCAAATGACGACAAAGGTTATTTCCATATTCGTTATAGAATTAGCAATTTTAATCAATGGTTGTCTTATCTTCTATATCATCCAAATTCATTTTACAAAGCTCCTCATGACGACGAGCGCATGCCAAACCGATTATTAATGCAACCAGAATTAAAAAAAATCATGAGGAAGGAGAGGAATTAGATTTAATTATACTACCTTCGTCATTAGGTAGATATTATCTCCAGCTTCTGATAAGAAGTGATCTATTTCTTTTTTATTTGATATCTTTGAGTTTTTTTATTCATAGGCAATGGATTTTCTTTCAAGGAAAGCAATTACTTTGGGGTAGTGGCTTATATCTATATTATTTTTAATATTTTTTTGGGGACTTGAGCATCGAGTAATTGCTCTAGAGGCTTGATGGCTTCAATTAATATTTCAGATTTCTCCATTAAATATGCAAGAATCACTTGTTCATTTATAGTATGCACATTTTTATCATTGCTCCATTTTTGAAATAAATTGTAGACAAATTCATACCTCTCTCTTGACTTCACCGGCAATAATTCATAAGTAGCCGCTTCAGCAGATTCACTAATCTCATGTGGAATCATTTCAGCCTCACTTCCACTACTGATTTCCATGTTTTGGATTTGAAATGCGAAAAAACACAAACCACTGTTACATGACAAGCGGTGTCATAATAAAATACAGAGTTCATGTTATTGTCAAAGCCGCCTACATAGATATAGTTTTCACAATATCAATTGCAGAAGCATAAAAAGTCTTGCGGCGAAATCCTGTGAGCAGCAGTGGCGGAGATAACTAATTTTATTAAGATATTTTAAGATTTTAAAAATACTTCATATATAATGAAAAATGAAAAAAAATTAAAGACAAGCTTTTATTTAAACAAATACATTAAGAAAGAAAGATAATTTCATTCATTGTTTGATGTAGGTTATTATAATATCCTAAAACGTATTTCGATCGGCACACACCAAGACCACAGACGCTACTGGTTTTTAATCTTTCAGAGCTATTAAAACACACATATAACGCGTGATTTATGACTTCCCATCGTATAGACACACCCCCAAGCATTCGATTCGATTCGATTGGCCCAGACAAATCGGCGACAGCTGTCACTCAGGTCCACGTTGACTATCGGCTCTTATGATCTTCGCTTCGCCGACGGCGAATGTTTACGAGTAGTACACATTATTTTTCGTTCCGTTTCTCGTGTTAGCGAAGTGAGTTTTTATTTGCTCCCTATAGAAACAGCTTCTGCAATTGATATTGGATGGACTATACCAACAATCGTCCCGAAAGTAAAAAGAATCGTCCCGAAAGTAACAAGAATCGTCCCGATTGTAAAGAAATCTAATTGATGTACTCGAGAACACGATTACGTTTCTCATTTTTCATCAGAAGAATATTTTTTTCTGCAGCCGTCTCGAAAATGAAATTTGCGGTATGATTTATTAAATTCTACGACTATTTTAAGTGAAAAAAATAGTCGTAGAATTTAATAAATCATACCGAAAATTTCATTTTCGAGACGGCTGCAGAAAAAAATATTCTTCTGATGAAAAATGAAATATTTTTTTGGAATCCCAAACTGAAAAGCCATATCCGACCCCAAACAATAATCGGGACCGACGACAAAATACCCACAGAACTGTGTATCTCTGATCAAGCTTCGGAGCGGCATTACCCCATGAGATAACATTTGGCAACAATAAATTCCTGAACCAGAACATTATTATCTCGCCATTGTAATTGATATATAGAGTAATCAATTTCAATTTCCATTGTTGGTGCAAATATTAACGATATCCACTATGTGCAAGCTGTTGCTGTCGTCCGGGAAAATAATACGTACGACTCGCGTGCGTTTTAACGAATCATCCCTATACGGTATGATTTAATTTGCATGGAAAGCCACTGCTGTGTACCTAATCGATGTTGTGGAAATTGGGATATAATAAAACGTTATATGGAATCGATCATTACCTTATTAATATTCATGATGTGGATTGAATACTTCACTAATTCAATTTGAACAGTGTGGCGTGACAGGTAGCTTTTTCTGATTCGAACGAATGCAATACGCTCAATGGCTTTCGGAATGTTCACTATGTAGGCTAAGAGCGGGCTGAAGAAAACCTGACCAATCGAGTAACAGAATGAAATGTTTTCAACATGTTGGTACTCAAAGCAAACATAAGAAAAATCATTGACTGCCTGGGCTAAAGTGGCGCATAAGATTTGTATGGCCTTTTTTCGGAAAAAGGAACCTAACGATGTAATACATGTCCGAAATACGTTTGACATTTTCTATCTCTCCACTTGGTCAAGTGGTCTGAGGAGCTGGTTTACGAAATGAAGCGTGGGTGAGCGTGGGCTCAAACCCCAGCTCGGGCAGCTTTTTTCAAATTGTTTTCTTTCGAAATTGAAAACGACGAGTATTCGCCCCAAACAAATCATTCCTCATGTCTGAGAGCTGACTGCAGAAAACCTGGCAGATCGACTCACACCATGACATTTTTCCACAAGCTTTCATTCAAATTCATATATGTATGTTTAGTTCAAATCTTGCAAGTGAATTTTGACCTACTTCTAGTTGTCCGATTAACGTGAAATTCATCATTCCGGTGACGATGCATTACGGAAGTTTTGCCAATGAGAAACAAAATGGCGACTCCAATATGGCGGACGAGTTTTGTGATTATAGTTCGATTCTATTCAAAATTAGTATGTGGGGATTTTTAGGATCGGACATCAAGATTTCTTTGCCAGAATTCATCTATTCAATATGTCGGCTCCAAGATGGCGACGACTTTTGTGATTATAGTCCGTTACCGATGTTGAGCCCCATAATTAGAAAAACTCTCATTGCTAAAACAAGCAACATGATATTACTTAATACGAACTTTATAGCCCGAAAATAAATTCCATGGGTATGAACATAGGTTTTAAATTCGAATAAGCGACAAACGCTGATAAGCACATTCCCGTTAAAAATGTGTCGTTATCCGAAAACAATTAAAGAAGATTGAGATAACTCGTCTATCCGTCGACCCCCATAATTTATCAAAATTACGATGTAAACAAAACCATAAAGATGGGTGACAGCCCCATAATTATCGAGCCACGAAATATCATAAAACTATTTTTTACGTAATTATAACAACAGAAAAATATTATTACCTGATCGATGATGACAGCCCATTGAAATTAACTCATTAAAACTTCATCGTATTTATTCATGCGTATAGGATCAAAACAAACCCATCAATTATTAATTATTATGACCAGTTGAAGATAACGGGTGTGGGAATGAAAATAACATATGACGCGAGCTAGGGTTGAATAGTATGAAAGCATGAAACGTGAACCAGCAAATATTCAGTGTTAGAACAGTAGACAAGCCCGTCATATCATAGTCGTTACACGGTAATATGTTCCTCTCAAAAGTGAGGTTCAGAAGTCCATCGAATCACAGTATCGTAAAATAATGATGAGAAATTTACCAGTAAAATCGTTAATATAGTGAACTTCAGAAAACCATTAAGACTAAGCAACTGCAAACCAAGTCAAACCAAGTATTGAACGCTCCAAGTGGAAGCACGAGTGAACAGTAGTTTTTTTTTCAAAAATTGCGTATTTTTGTCAATGCTTCCCAAACCGAGATAAGTCAACGGAACAACGCAATTCGATAGTTCATAATCTCTTAGAAAAACCATAGCCATATCGCGCTATACTGATATACCGGGCGAATAAAATAAAATAACCAATCGACGCGAGATTACTCGAAAATAAAACTAATTGTCGTTTAAAAAACTACTCCAGTGAATAAGTGTTGGAACAGGGTGAGTCCTATGTAAGTTTTTCTATATCAATGTTCATGGCAAACCGAACCCTTTATAATGTGCATGTGTCTGTAAAAGTATCTCCATATATTCATGTTAACAAAGATCTCAAAGGAGAATTATTTATAGTCGTTTGTGGCAATTGATGTCAAGATTGTTTTTAGTAAATCTATTTCGATTTTGTAGCCAACTGTAAAATTGACTACCAATAAGCTACACTCTTTTTGTTGTATGAATATTGTTCCATATTATTCGTCTATAGAACAAATAAAATAATTGTGTCAACGTTTACTAAATATATACGTACATTCTTAACATTTTATGAGTGCATTATTATTTCTTGTTTAATTATTGTTTTTCGAATCCTTCTGAACGGTAGTACTTCCTGAATAAACAACCCAACGCTCCAGTATTAGAGAGTAATGAGATTTGTTCTGTAGCCGCTCCAGAGACATAGTTTCAGTTCGACCGTCTTCAGATAGTCGATGCTCTCAATACTGTTTTTCGCAATCTAACGAATAATGTCTGGTATTACAGGTGTGGTGTGTTAAAGGGTTAATTTTGGGGGGTTTTTCCCCAAATATGGCCTGCTTTAATTGGTTGGCAGGTGTGTGGTTTTGACACCACCCTGTATAGGCCAGCTTTAACCCATTCATTATTGGTGTGTGGCAGTCGGACATCATGATTCCTCAGTCGAAATTCATGAATTGAAGATGGCGGCTTCAGGAAGGCAATGTGTTTTGTTATTATGGCCTGATTTCGTTCAAAATTATTATTTGGGTTTTTTTGGGGTCATAGATTATCAACTTCTGTGAGAAGTAATAAAAAATAAGTTGATAGTAGCTCAATTCCTCAGTTTTTTAAAAATTCATTTCACTAAAGTTGGTAGAATTATATTTTCTTACAAGGAACTCGAAGTGGTACTTAGTATCAATGAAATTTCCATGCGTAATATTAGGTTAAATAAAATACAATCTACTTTAGTTATTCAAAATAACAAAAAATAAGTCGATAGTAGCTCAATCTCTGAGTTTTCCACAACTTCATTTTACTAAAGTTGGTAGGAAATAATGAAATAAGCATTGACAAAAAAATAATAATATAAATTGATTAGGCAAGTAAACCAAATAATATGTGATAGTACAATAATAGTTCTCTATTATTTCGAGGAGACATTATTTCTTAGTTACCCACTTTAGTTAAATAACACTTCTACAGAAAAGTTATTAATGGTTTATTTTTCTTTTTTTGAATGAATCTAATCTACTATATAGTCGTCAAAATATAGGTTTTTTCCAAAACGGGCGGAGTATACAGATAATCAATTAGTTCATTGTAGTTAAACGTTCAGAAGGCCATGGAATTCATGTCAAACCTAGTATTTCTAACTTGTGACGTTACCTGAGTATAAATTATCTAAATAAATTCGTTGTGTTGTAGAGTTTATAAGAATGGAGCGATTTGCAAAAAACGTTTTATGCAATTTTTGTAATAAAGTTAGTGAAATTGAAATGTATCATCGGAATTTTTAACGTATTTATTAGAAAAATGCGGGCCAGAAATTTATTCAGCGAATTTGTTTGGGATTATCAAACATCATTTGCTTTTGGTGTGTCAAAAATATGGAGCTCTCCGTGGATCACAGCAGAATGAGATTGTTTCAAAGTACTTCATATATTTTATGAAACATAGACAATTTATACATTTTAGTATATGTTCGCTTTTATATTTTCCATTAAAGAAAGAAAACGAAGCTAAGGGATTTCAACAACATATAGATGCTTCAGTTAAAAATGGTTGTTTGTTAAAATATAAGAACTAAGTAGTAACAACATGTGATTTTGTAAATTTTGAATTTGCATGTACATATTATATGATGAACTGTTTATAAATGATTTTTACTCAATAACTTATACATAATCTGAAGTTAAATAAATGTCATTTTACCTATAAACGTAAAAAAATTTCCAGTGTAATTTCATGCTTCTCACCCCAAGGAGGAGAAAAATTTCCGGAATTTTTTTTAGTTGTTATGGTACGATACAAAATACAGGCTTTTAATTGGTCGAAAATGTAAAGTGTGGAATTTTCTAATAAATCCACCATTTTACTGCTGCACTTGCATATATATATATATATATATATATATATATATATATATATATATATATATATATATATATATATATATATATATATATATAAACAGTGGGGAATAACGGGGATCTTCAGTCAGCACAAGTGTTGAACTATGAAAAACTCTTTAATACGATGGACCGAGCTTTCGTTTCAATTTTGAAACTTCTTCAGGGTCCTAAAATATGTAAATGACATTATTGTGAAAAAAATACTTAAAATGAAGGAAGTACTTACAGTAATCTGAGTGGATGATATATGAACATTAACGTACAAATGAAAAAACGTAAAATATGTAAAAATTTGTCGGAATGGTGTTATATCTTGACGCTTCGAGTGACATTGAAGGATTTGACATGACAACCTATGATGAATCGTCAGAAAAATATAAAATATGTAGTGGGTGTGTTAATGTATTAAAGAGTTTTTCATAGTTCAACACTTGTGCTGACTGAAGATCCCCGGTATTCCCCACTGTTCATACCAATTTTCAGTCGTTATTTCTAAATTTATATATATATATATATATATATATATATATATATATATATATATATATATATATATGAAATAGTTTTCTTGAATTCTTCCTGTATTTTTTTTCCGTAGTTTCTTGGGTTATTGGATTCGACAATTATTGAGACATTTATATTGGTAAAGACGTTCCGTCCCAGGCCTGGGACTTCTTCAGTTTTATTTATTTCATGTTAGGTATATAATTCTATAATAGAAAATTACAAATTTCAGATTTTTTTTCGACAAGAACAATTTTGTTATTTTGTATAAATACATATCATAATTGATATGGCTGTACGTACCTAAGTGACATGTAGAGGTCAATTTATATTAAAATTGATTTTCCTTTTTTTTGGAATTTTTCCACATAATGGAGGCATATCAACATGTTTCATGTGCACGTTGTTTCTATAAGGAAGTAGGTTGTCGCGATGGCGCTGATTCAAGACATGTCACTCAGGTACGTACCCCCATATCAATGATGATATGTATTGATACAAAATAACGAAATTGTTCTTGTCAAAAAAAAATCAGAAATTTGTAATTTTCTATTATAGAATTATATACCTAACATGAAATAAATAAAACTGAAGAAGTCCCAGGCCCGGGACGAAACGTCTTTACCAATATAAATGTCTCAATATTTGTCGAATCCAATAACACAAGAAACTACGGAATATATATATATATATATATATATATATATATATATATATATATAATATATATATATATATATATATATATATATATATATATATATATATATATATATATATATATATATATATATATACCATAATCACTATCAGAAAACATATTTTATATATAAACAACTACTTCCTATTTCCAACACCTCACTATGACTGTGGATTCATAATTCCTACACCTGCTTTCATAAATGCCCCACTGATGATGCCCTCTGATGCCCGGCTTGAGTCGATGCTTGAGGCGAGGCTTGATGCGATGCTTGATGCGATGCTTCACTATGTTTTTACCCAAGATATTGACTTCGCGTTCAATCTCAAATACCAGTTCATATAAACATGTTGTTATTATCTCGATAAATACTGAAACAGTTCCACCCCTTGAGTGAGGGCGTTATTATCATCAAGAATATTATAACTATATCTCTGAAAATCATTATGGAAACAAATAAACCGAAACAATGATATTTCGAGGAGCGAAACTTCAGTAAGCACGCTGTGAGTTTAGCATGTATGAGATGTGGCATTAGTTTGAAGTCTGGCAATCTCATTCAATGCAAATTACTCCCTTATTTGTTAGTCAAAACTTCAAAATTGCTCGGCAGCGAAAGCGGCTCATTCGAATTCACGATGATCCCAGTGGCAGCTTTCACTTTCCAGGAGGTAAATTACCAAACAGGTGATGTGCTAGTTGGATGCGTGATCGGTTGGGGGGATTGAGTGGGAGGTCATTTGCTCCAGTGGAAATTGGATGAGTTTGAATCAATTTTCAATTGACTTCGGAAATTGGATAATATTACACAGTCTTATATACGTCGTACACACATAAAAACAATTTCATCATTGGAGGTGAAACATTTGTTCAATTCTGAATTCGTGAACTGAGAAAACGCTTTCTTCCTCTGAAATAATGTATTGAGTATATCTACTGTAGAAAATAATCTTTTTGTAATATTCACTTACTTTTACCAAATATTTTTCATTCAAGTAATCAACAGTATTCATGAAAAAAACTACAATTCTTGAAAGACATAACTCGATATTCCTTGTCTCAAGACCGTATATAAAGTATTTATTTATTGAAGAAATCTCTTTTTCATTGGAGTTGATACATTTTTTCAATTCTCAATTATTGAATGGAGATAACGCCTTCTTCTTTTGAAGTAAAGTACTTGATATACAGTTATTTAGTAATTCTAACAAATATTCTTACACGGTATCCATAATATTCTTACAAGGTATACGAGTGAGTTAAACACGACGGTCACACAGCTGTTCGGTACCTCCGACAAAAGTTTCAGATTTATCTAGGAAAATAAACCCAGAAATTAAAAAAAGTGAAGGTCCAGAGAGAAAAACAGGGGAACCACTTGAAGATAAATGAAAACGTATGTACATTGCGCCTAAAAACGTATGTACATTGCACCTAAATCAAGGAATCTTGTTAAAATCTCAATAAAGCATACAAGATTGAAGGCAGCAACAAAAAAAAACGTAAACTACTATTCATTAGAAGAATTTACAGTCGGAACGTAAAGGAAGCCATACACGTCGATCGAGGGCCTGTTTGAGATGTTAGAAGTTGAGAAGTCGATGAAACTATGGGGCGATTAAACTTTAGGGCAGATATCTTATCGTTTTCTAGGTCCAACAGTGTTCAACTCCTTACCAGAAAATATACAAAATACCCATTCACTTCCTCGATTGAAAACATTTAACCATAGATTAATATCATGTAAGCCTCGTAGAAATATTGGTGAAATCTTTGACCGGAAAAATTAGGCTACTACAACAGATCCATCATGAATCATATGACCCGAATTGTATAATTCCTTAAAAAAAAAACATTTTTCTTTCGATCAATTTTAAACATACTAATCGTGTTTTTATTCTATAATTGTGTGATTTAATTTTTGTGAACTTTTACATTTGAATGATTTTACTAGATATTTATATATATATTGTAACGTAAATAAACTTAACTTGGTTTTACTAATTTATTTAACACTTAAATATACAACTTAATTTATATTACTAACTACACCACTGTATAGCTCGATCGTATGGGCTCGTTCAGACTGTCCGTGAGACTTGAGGGCTGTCTATTTATCTCCGTTACAGAATTCCCGATCTTTCGAATTCTGGCAGTTGGCGACGGCATGTTCCAATTGTTTTCAATATTGACCGTTGTTTTACGCGGAAGAGCGACTGGATGGTTCTCGAATATCTCCGGGGATGATCTCATCGCTGTCGATGCCAACGCGGGAGGCGAAAGGTCCGGTCTAGGTTCGTTACATTGCCACCTTCTTAAAGACATTTCGTCCCGAAATTTCATCCTTGGAGTGTGACGATATCTGCATGACTCCCCATATCTGCACCGTGAAGTTCGATGGAAGTAAAACTCCACGGTCTTCATGATCGGTCGTGGAAGAGGGTTACAGCAAACCAAAATCTTGACGCCGCTGGATCTGAATATCGCCTCCAGCATACTTCTTATGACTCTCCAGTCCAACCCATCAATACCACAGGATAATTTTGGAATTGCTAGATCCACCAGATTCTGGTCCACCATAGTATCTCTTAGTTTGGTGAGACTCTTCCAGACATCTTCATAGGACGGTTTATCTTGGGAATGCCTCTTGGTAACTAGGTAGTAGATGTTTCTCTGGCCTTTCTTCAACTGTAGCACCCCACCAACTTCTGGATTCTGCTCCCGCAGTGTTTGGAGTTGACCAAATTTCTTGGAGAACACTACGGCGATGCCCCTGGACATTCGAAGGTCTTCTGCCACACAGTGCGCTAGTGCGTAGTCAGCAGGCACCTCGAAAAGGTCTCGTGCCTCCTCTCTAGTAACCCCATGTAGAACTTACTGCCCGTTTGAATACAAGGACATAAACTTCTCGAACGTCATATCATCCTCCGGTGGCTTGAGGGTGCGAACTTGGTCATGGTTTCCAGCGTAAGGGGCCAACCTGTTGAAATGGACGACCCTTGGTTTCCCTCGGGGTGGCTTATGGATTCGGTACACAAGGTCGTTTATCCTTTTCACGGTTTTATACGGGCCTTCCACGAGTTCCGCAACTTTGGGGATAGTCCACGACGACGTTTGGGGTTGTACAGCCAAACCAGGTCATCCACCTTAAATCCTCCAGCGTCGGCCTTGATGTCATAGGTCTTCTTCGTTTTATCGCTGGCACTCTGGATGTTCAACCGGACTCGTTCGTGGATGTCGTCCATTCTCTGCCGAAGTTTGCTGACGTAGTCCTCTCCGCAGTGTCTTGTCCCGGCGGTATCCCCAAACTTCAGGGCACAAGGCAGTCGCAGTTCTCGGCCCATTAAAATACTAGCAGGAGTTTGACCGGTTGACTCGTGTACTGCGGATCGATAGGCCATCAGGAACAAATGAAGATACTGGTCCCAGTCTCTTTGATGGTCAGAGACAACCTTGGACAAGTGGCGGTTGATCGTCCTGTTCATCCGTTCCACCATTCCATCGGACTGCGGATGTAGGGCCGTGGTTCTTGTCTTGCGGATGTTCAGCAGTAGACATATTTCTTGGAAAAGGTTGGATTCGAAATTTCTGCCTTGATCCGAGTGCAGCTCCATTGGAATACCGAATCGACATATCCATTCTTTCACCAAGACGTCGGCGACGGTGATGGCTTCCTGGTTGGGCAGGGCATAGGCTTCCGCCCACTTACTGAAGTAGTCCATTGCCACAAGGATGTATTTATTCCCGTGGTCGGATACGGGAAACGGGCCGGCGATGTCAATGGCGATTCTCTCGAACGGGCTGCCTACGTTGTACTGACGCATCGGGGCCTTGGGTCGTATTCGAGGTCCATTGCTAGCAGCGCATACAGCGCACTTTCTGCACCAGTCCTGGACGTCAGCTTGATAATTGGCCCAGTAAAACCGTTGCCTCACTTTCTGCAGGGTCTTCGTCCCCCGTATTCGAGGTCCATTGCTAGCAGCGCATACAGCGCACTTTCTGCACCAGTCCTCCAGCGACTCCATCATGGATTTCCGCAGCACTTCCTCTCTTCTGTTCCTGGGAACAATTATTTGGCGTCTGTCTTCCCACCAATATCGGCCTCCAACACACGTTTCAGGATCCCATTGTCCAGAATAAGAGAGTTCCATTGTGCCCAATAGGACTTAACAGCCGGCGAGTAACCTGCGACTTCCTGCCATGATGGTCTTCGATTGCCCTTCTTCCAGCTGACGACTAAGCCAAGGTCGGGTCTCTCTCTTGGTCTTTCTGGATCTTGCTGTCATTCCAGTTTTCATCCATTGCCGCGGTTCTACAAAGTGTTGCTTCTTTCTCTTCTGCTCGTTGGCAATGTAAGCAATCATCTGGACATGGTCTTCGCGACAAGGCATCTGCATTCTTATGGCTAGTTCCGGCTCGATGTTCGATCTCGAAATCAATTCTTGGAGTCTCTGATCCAACGTGCTACTTGACCCTCAGGATTTTTGAACTGTAAGAGCCATTTGAGAGCTGCATGGTCAGTTCTCAACAGGAATCTTCTTCCATACACGTACTTGTAGAAGTGTTCCACTCCCTTTACAACAGCTAACAGCTCTCGCCTGGTGACACAGTAATTGCGCTCTGGTTTGCTAAGCGTCTTGCTGAAATAACCAATGACCTTCTCCTGTCCCTCCTGGATCTGAGATAGGACAGCTCCAAGTCCCACGTTGCTGGCGTCCGTATCCAAAATGAATTTCCCTTTGGGTAGGGGATAGCTCAGTATAGGTGCGTTGATCAAAGCTCCTTTCAGCTTCCTGAATGAGTCTTGACATTCTTCGGACCACTGGAACTTTGTTTGGCCTTCCGTGAGCCTGGTCAGTGGTTTAGCGATGTTGGCGAATCCCAGCACATATCGGCGATAGTATGTGCATAAACCAAGGAAACTTCGAAGTTGGTGAATGTCTTTTGGGATGGGCCAATCCTTAACAGCTTTGATCTTCTGGTCATCCACCGCTACTCCTTCCCCAGAGACAACGTGGCCGAGGTATTGTACTTCTTTCTGGAACAGATGGCATTTCTTAGGGCTCAGCTTCAATCCGGAGTTCCTCAGTCGCAGGAATACTTCCTCCAAGTTTTTCACGTGGTCCTCAAACGATCCGCCGACCACAATTATGTCGTCGAGATACACTAGACACGTGTTCCATGAGAGTCCCTTCAGTACTGTTTCCATCAATCTTTCGAATGTGGCGGGAGCATTACAGAGCCCGAATGGCATAACGGTGAACTGCCACAATCCTGAGCCGATGGTAAAAGCAGTCTTTTCTCGATCTTCCTCAGCCAGTTCTACTTGCCAATATCCACTCTTCAGATCAAGGGTCGAGAAAATCGTGGAACCAGCCAACGTGTCTAGGGTGTCATCTATTCCTGGGAGAGGGTAACTGTCCTTCTTCGTGACATTATTAAGTTGGCGATAGTCTACACAAAAGCGTGTCGATCCATCCTTTTTCTTCACCAGTACGACTGGAGAGGACCAGGGACTGTCAGATGGTTCGATAACTCCTTCTTTTCCAATATCGCTGACTATTTTGTCAGCCTCTTCCTTCTTGGCAAGAGGAAGTCTTCTTGCTGATTGCCGGATCGGTCGGGCACCCCCAGTATCAATCTTGTGCTGGACCACATTAGTTCGACCTCCTTTTCCTTGTCCGGTATCGAAGATGTCTTGGTACTTCCTAACTAAATCTCTTAGTTTGGGCTGTTGAGCTGGTTTTATGTCTTTGGAAGAGATGGCAACTAATTTTTCTAGTTCTGTGGGCAAGTTGTTGGGTTGGCTAATCGTACCTCGTACGCCCCGGATCACAGATGAAACTGACGAGCAGTGCCCCAAAATTGTTCCTTTCTTCAAGGTCACTGGGAAATAATTGACATTCATGACCCTTACCGGCACAAATTTGTCAGCGCGCAACAAGGTCTTCCCTAGTGCAATCCCTCTTCCAATTTTCTCATCATGAAGTTTGGGCTCGAACATCACCACGTCTCCACTGCTCGCACTCCCGTCCAGGCGAGCCTCCAGAATGGTTTCAGCCCTCTCAGGTACGCTTACATCTTCAGCCAACAGCACACGGATCAACTCCTCACTTCTCCCATGAAGCACCAGCTCTTCTCCGTTGACACGTAGGACGCCGTCTTTGAAATCCAATTCAAACCCTCTGGAATTCATGATGTCCATTCCGATGATTGCATCGTCTTCGATGTCCGCTACAAGTGCCTGATGTTTCACTTTAGTGCTGCCCAAAATTATTTCAATCGGTAGCTCGCCATATACAGTAGCTGGCTCCCCTGTTGCTGTGCGTAGCTTCCAAGTTGTCGGTTCAATCCGTCCCGGCGTTCTGGCAAAGGAAGGCCCGAGAATTGTCCTAGTCGCACCTGTATCTAGCAGCATGGTGCAAGGCTCGTTATTGATGAGACCGTCTACGAAGACACCTTTGTTCTGTCCTTGAAGGATAGCGACATATGCGTTGTTGCCCGGGGCTTGCCGGACACATGCCGACGATTGCCCCTTCTCGTCGACCTTCTTTAGTTTTCCTGCATCGGAGTCGATGAATGTTGGACATTTGCTACGCACATGTCCAATTTTGCCACAATTCCGGCATCTTATCTGTCTTTTCTCAGGCAACACTTCCTTCATCACTTTTCTTATGGCAGCTTCCAAGTTAGCAGGCTCCTGTGAGTCTTCCTCAATCGTTTGAACTTTACTTTGGCTTTTGCAGCATTGTTTTGCTGCTTCGAATTCCAAAGCGCGTGCCAGTGCGTCTACGAGATGTGTTGGACGAGCTAATATCAACGCTTGTCTGGTTTCTTGGTCACGGAGTCCATCCGAGAATGCTTGAATTGCTAATCGCTCCATTACATTTTCCGGCGTGGCTGGATATGCGAGACGAACCAAGCGTGCAATGTCAGCTTCGAATTCTTGTAAGGATTCGCCCGATTTCTGGCAGCGATTTTTCGACCCAGACCGAAGACTAGAATTTTGTGGAAATATGGAAACTAAAATCAACCAACAGCCAGACTGTGTCAAAACAATTTGTTTTAGTGACGAAAGTACTTTCTATCTAAATGGAAATGTAAATACACAGAATGTGAGGTATTGGAGTGACGCAAATCCTCACCTGTTTCGTGAAACACATACCCAATTTCCCCAGAAGGTGAATGATTGGGCAGGTATCCTGGAAAACCACATCGTTGGGCCTCTTTTTTCAAATACTAATTCATACTGAATGGAATTTAAATTTTGATGTTTACTAATGAGCCATTAAAACTGCCATAAATACAAACAAAATAAGTACCATTGAAAAGGTTCTTTCGATACCTTTCAAAAGAGGTGTCGCTTGCCGTAGGGTTCCATTTGGAATTATTGGTCACAATGGCCTTGTGACGTCATCTTTGACGACTTCGTCATCTATCATCACTAGAGGGAAGTTTACAACCTTTAATATTCAGTTTCCAAATTTCACTTGTTTATGTATAATCGTTTCAAAAATAAGAGGGGGGAGGGGACTTTCGAGAAGCACTGTATATATATATATATATATATATATATATATATATATATAATTATACATACATATATATATATATATATATATAAACAGTGGCTTTATATTTATATATGTGTAAATTTACATTTGTCATTTGATATTTGAATAATTGTATACTTGTATTTTTAAATATGTGTTATTAATCAATATAAGGTGTCGAATTTTGAATAGAACATCGGTGTTTTTTATAGATGCATTAATATTATTCTAGTTAGTTTAGTTTTTTTTTTTTTTTTATGTTCTGTTCCCCACGAAAAGGGATATCCTGTAATGTTCAGAGAACATCGTGGGAACCAAGGGAAAGAAGGTAGGAGTTGGTGTTCTTCTTAAATTTCTGAAGGTTGTATGCCTCGGGGAACACCTCCCTAGGCAATGAGTTCCAAAGCCTCGCTGTTCGTTGGATGAACGAGTCTTTGGAAAGTGATGTTCTGCAGGTCTCCAAAGTGACCACGAAAGGGTGTGATGACTGAACTTGACGGGTTAATCTCGAAGAGACTGCCAAAGCAGGATCGATTGTTGATATTTCAGAAGAGCATCGCCCATGAAAATATCTATAAAATAGAGACAAATCGCCAACTTTTCTACGGTGTTCCAGACAAGTGAGCGAGTTTGTGAGCGAGGCATCACCGACGAGACGAATTGCCCTTTTTTGGACAGAATCCAATAGCCTCAGGATATGTTTAGGTGCCGCACTCCAAACATGGGAACAGTATTCCAGGACAGGTCGGATCTGTGCCTTATAGATCATAAGCAGCTGACTGGGGGTGAAATAGCTCTTGGCACGAGACAAAAAACCAAGTTTTTGGGATGCACTTTTGGCAATGGACCTCACGTGATTTTCCCAGGAAAGGTTATTGCTGATAGCAATACCAAGTATCGATATGGATGACTTCAGTGGTATGGTTACTCCTGACAAAGTTATGTTAGGCACAGTGAGATCGGCTTTTCTAGAGAAAAGACATGCTTGTGTTTTGTTTGCATTGAATTCTACCAAGTTATTAGATCCCAATTCGAGAATTGTTGCTAAGTCCATATTTATATTATTTCTTCCTCGTTCATTTCTGGTTTCACGGGCTGATATAGGGGCCCTGGAAGAGAAAGCGGTATGGAGGGTACTATCATCGGCAAAGCTGTGTACTGGACATGAAGTTGCTTTCAACAGGTCGTTGATGTGAAGTAGAAATAGTGTTGGTGCGAGAATAGATCCTTGCGGAACACCAGCATTTATGAGTAGAGTGTCAGATGAAACTCCATAGAGAGACCTGTTTGAGAGGAAACTAGCAAGCAGAGAACACAGCTGAGGGGGCAAGCCATAAGACGGAAGCTTGGCGAGGAGTCCCTGGTGCCAAACTCGATCGAACGCCTTGGAGATATCTAATGCCCCAGCTGAAGTTTCTCCATACTTTTCAATAGATAGCTGCCATATATGTGAGACGTAAGCAGGTCACCAGTTGATCTCTGATGGCGGAAGCCATATTGCCTATCGTTGACAATTCCTGAGTCTTCCAGATATTTCATGAGCTCGATGTTGATGGCTTTTTCCATGACCTTTGAAATAATAGATAGCAGTGCGATAGGTCTGTAGTTGCTAGGTAGGGCCTTTTTGCCTTTTTTAGAGACTGGCTGTACTCTTGCAATTTTCCAATTGTACGGAAATACCCCCAAATTGTAAGAGTGGTTGAACAACTTGCAAAGAACAGGTGTTAGTTCGGGGGCACATTTCTTGAGAACAATCGGCGGGATTCCGTCAGATCCACAGGCTTTGTTGGTGTTGAGACCCAGCAAAATCTTTCTGATAGTACGTTGGCGAAAGGTGATTTCGGGCATGTGACTGTCAATAGGTATAATGTTCGGGGGTTGTTCTCCCGATGAATCCAGAGTGGAATTTCCAGCAAATAGGTGCGCAAAGATATTGGCTTTTTCCTGGGCAGTCGTTGCTAGTGTTCCATCTTCTTTGGTTAGAGGAGGAAATGAGCTGGAAGTGAAGTTTCTTCCCACAGCTTTAGCGAAAGACCAAAATGAACGGGATCCGTTAGGACATTCAACAAGTTTTGATCTTATTTTGGCATTGTGGGCGTCTTTTGAGCATCCTATTGTCTCTTTGCATATGCCTCTAGCCTTGACATATGCTGCTCTGGTCTCAGGGCCCGGATTTTTTAGCCATCGATGGTATGCTGCCTGTTTGGAAGCCACAGCTCTAGAGCAGTTTCTGTTAAACCAGGTCTTATCGGATGATGTTCTTCTTTCGGTATTCGGTATGTAAGTTTGCATCCCCAACATGATGATTTCAGAAATTGTCTCAGCACATCGTGTTGGATCTACTGAAGAGAAACAAACTCTCTTCCATGGAAACGCTGAGAAAAACATACGAAGACCTTCCCAGTCGGCCGAATTGTAATGCCACATGAGACGGGGTGGTATTGTGCAGCTCGATGGTAAATGGAAAGAGCATGTTGTGGAGATGAGGGTGTGATCAGAGTTTCCAAGTGGGGCACAAACTTCTATTCTATACGGGTCAGGATTGGTGGTGAGGAAAAGATCTAGTGTATTGGCAGACTGGTTGTTGACATCAGGGATGCGGGTTGGTAGCTCGACCAGTTGTTCTAGACCTTGAGTAATGGCGAAGGCCTCGGCTTGACGACCTGCATCATCTGTTTTGTTAGAGAATTTGAGCCAGGCAGCGTTATGTACATTAAAGTCTCCCATGATTATGGTTTCAGCTGTTGGATGGTTCTCCTGAATGTAGTCCAGTTTGAGTGATAAGAACTCAAAGAGGTCGTTATATGAAGGTTCATTAGGTGATAGGTAAAGGCAGCAGAGGAACTTAGTCAGTTTGGTATCAGATAGCTTGAAGCACATCACATCAAAGTCTTTCGGTTCCAAACTCTCTTCACGCTGGCATGAAAGGTTAGCCTTAGCGTAAAGGCAGACTCCACCTTTGAACCTGAATCGAGAATGGAGTTCGTAACCAGGACAAAGCATATGGACCTTGTTGGTGGACGAGTTTACTTGTGTTTCTGTTAGAGCCAGAATATCCGGTTTTTTCGACTGTAGGTGATGGTGGACGTCATTGATGTTCTTGTTGAGTCCGCGGATGTTGCAAAAATTAATTTTTAATGTTGAGTCCCCTCGAGTACCTCTCGCCCGGAAATCCGAATGGAGAGGTATTTTGCTTCCGGAGTGTTTTACTCTAGGAGACTTCATCATTTGGAAGTACCTGAAAATAAAGGAGGAATTGGGGAAAAGGAAAGAGGGAGACCGGAAAGTATCGACCGAACACTGAAACATGGAATGATCCATTTCACAGCACACAAAGTCGATATGGTGGTATTTCACCAGGCGATGAGACCATCTTCCACCTACGGTTATCCTTTTAGTCGCCTCTTACGACAGGCAGGATTCACCATGGGGCTATTCTGAAGCCGACCCCATACAGCATATGATGATTTAGTTTATATAATATTTTTTAGAGTTTACTCAATTTATATTATACCACACACATACAAGTAACTTTTGTTGCTTCTGTGGTTCCTATAATATTTATTTGAATAATGTAAATTATGCAATTTCTCCGTTTTCTGTTCAATAGCAAATAAATATTCTTATTATTATTATCATTCTCATTCTTGCAGGAGTTATTGAAAAAACGACAGATACCAAATTACTTGTGAATCAATATTCTTCAAATTTTTGTAGAGTGTGGGTGAAAAGTGTTTCAACTGACACACAGAAAAAACCGATTAAAAAAAGCCAGTTTTGAGGCGTTAAACCGTGAGTACATAATTTTATGGTTTTATATCGCAAACGTTGCTGTACCGGTGGTCAGAATTCTATTCCACCATTGGTTGTAAAGTATGGGAGATGTAGCCGATATTAAACCAGAACATAGGGAACTGTTTAAATTACTTCTGAAAGCAAACCAAATTCAAAAAAATCAGTTACATACGGAGTTCAGACTACTGATCATCTAACAAATAAACTTGGTCAAGCTCAACAGGAAATAGATTGTCTGCAAGAGAAGTGTTCATTTTTGGAAAGAAAGGTTGAATAAATGAAAAAAAATTGAAGGAATGGATTTTTGACAAGCCTCGGAATTACTTCCAATATAATTTATATAATTTAAATGAATCAAATTAAATAAATGAATATCAATACAATTACACTAGCGTATGGGCATGGATATGTATTTATATAATATGTGAATTGATGTGTGTGCATTGCTCCTGCAGTACATTGTATTTATATTTGTATGTGTGAATTTTTTATTAACCTATTTCAATGCATCATTCCACGAAAAATAAGTCAAACGTTAACAAAAAAGAACCCTGAATCATGACAGTGAGGACCAAAACAGAAAAAGAAAAAAAGGCCGATTGAGTGTACCCAAATAAGGTATAACCTGTGTGGGACGACTATTATTATTATTTTGCCGCACGTTCGAACGATGCCAAAAAACCCAAACTATGAGAAAAATAACCGAAATAAAGACAAACTACCCGATATAAGTCAATTATATAAACTTTAATTTGTCTACAAGCTTTTACTATCTTTTTGCTCATGATAATCTGAATGCTAAGTCCTCTTATTATTATTTACTTATAACATATACTACTATATTTACTTATTACTTTACTCATTACATTATTTGACTAATCACTCCATTTATTACTTCACTTATTATCTCACACTATGTTTACTTATTACTTTACTTATTACTTTACTTATTACTTCACTCATTTACTTATTATCTAACTGTGTATCACCATATGAAAGTGAATCTATTGGAACCTATTCTATACGTATATGTCACGTACAAGTAGCAAAACTGACTGCTTCTCTGATTTTTTTTTCTCTGCTTTATTCAAAAATTATACATATATTTATGTTGTAAATTTCATTGAATAAACTTTATCATTATTATCTCTATCGTAGGAAATTATTTAATTGAAATATTCATTTGGTTTTACCAAATACTCTTTATTCAAGTGAGTTATTACAGCATTCAGGGAAGGAAACTACGATCATTGAAAGCCATAGGTAACTCAATATTTTTTGTTCCAAGACACTATACCGGGTGATTCTCTAGGATAGCTCACCCCTATAACTTTTTTATCATTGAAGATAGAAAAACGAAATTTGGGGGTTGAGTATTATAGTTTAATTTACATTTATCGCGCTAACTGCTCTCGTGCGGCCATGCTTCACAACACCAGCAGCTAGAAAAACTGACATATTGTGACCCTCGACGGAACCTGAGATCGAAACTCGGGGTAATCTGAGTTTGAATGGTTCATCGATCTCGTGCTATAGGATATTGAAATTCTACAGCAGCAAAATAGATGCAGTATTTCAAATTCACTATTTATTTCAATCGAGTACCAGGATGCTATGAATTCTATCAAACTCTAAATACCTGCCAGAGTCAGGAATGAAACAAATGCCGGTGGCAATCCTCCTGAGTACAGTCAATCGATACAAAATGAAGTTAAGACGGTCAATTTGGGAGACATCCTGCTATCGTAGTGATAGGAATTATTAATCTTCATTCTTGGTTCAACCACAATACCCCATGAATCGATCCGAAATGATGAAAAATACATGACTCGATTCATCGTGAAATTCACGGGACTGGAATATTTTACACCATTGCAAATCACATGAAATATTCGACGAATGAAATGAAATCAATCCTGCGTTTCGTCAACCTGATAAACTCAATAGGTTATCAACCACAGTAGGGGAAAAATATACGTGCGGGGCAATATAATAAATGTCTTAATGACACGATCAAATCAACAGGTTATCAAAGGTTTATACACAATGTTCCACTCACGGATACCTCACTACTCAAATCGAACTTTGGCATGTACGTTTTACGTACCTTTTTGACGACTCGCAGAACCGTTGAAGTAACTTGTTTTCGGACTGGAGAAGAGAGCGATCCCAATTGAATCTCGCCTTATATCACCGGATTTAACAGAGATATGGTACAAAAACCGTGTAAAAAAAACACTCTTTTGTCTGATTCACATAAGAACTGGACCAAAAAGCAGCTTATATTTTTGTCTCCTTATGAAAAAGCATAGTACGTTTTTACTAATATGAATCTACCTTCTTCTACTGTCATGGTAAAACAGGCAGAAAAGTATTTTAGTCTTTTTGTACAGTGCAAAGAGGCATTAGAACTTTCTTTTGCTCGGTTTTGTGATCGATCCAGTAGCTTTGTTTGTTTACACTTATTTTGTTGCAAGACCATAATCAATATTAAACCCCAACTGGGCAGAGACGTACCAAAGATATTTGTTATGTAATTTACTATCCATCCTGTCCGCATGTGACTGTACACTAGAATCTTTTCTAATCAATTCCACTAGATTCTAATAAATATATATTTATTTCAATTCCTGTTTTAAGTGTTTATTTTATATTATGTGACCATACTGCATTGCACCCAGAGTTTCCCATTATTTTATCACATATTTCATATCTTAAGAAAAACAATCTTTATTCCTCTTTTCGAAAATGATTAGAAAATAATCACCGTACTCATCAGATAATAATCATGTTTTCTTTCTCCAAATAGCCTACATTGCTTGAAAAAACCTCCCGAATATCCATTTCCAATTATACTAGAAATAAGTTTCGGTCATCAGAATATTATTCTTTCAAAACTTGTACCAATAGATGGAAATACTCGAGAAAAAAACAGGTTACAATGATTGTCAAGCGCACAGTGCAAAGAGATCATTACAGATTATTATTCAAATACTTTCATCCAATGATGTCAATTTCACGAATCGATCACACACAACTGATTATTGGTCTTTTTTTTTCAGCTGGCAAAATCCAACTCGAAGGAAGTTACCTTGGTCAACGTCGAGAGAGGATCTTCTGGGAAATTCAAGTGTGAAGTGACCGCTGATGCACCACTTTTCCATACTGATATGCAAATTGCAAATGTGATAGTTGCAGGTAAAGTGAAAACCCATTCCAATGACATGAAAAACTGCATTAACCCCTTCCTTCACTCAAACCTCACATTGAACACAAATCTGATTGCATACCGGTTACAAAAAAAAAAGTACTAATATGAGAATTTCGGTTGAGGTACGAGAAAACACCGAATTATCTATGAATGAACTGTTTCAGTGACTTCTATTTTCGAAAAGGGTGATTCTTCCATCCCGAGTAATTTTCAATCGATAATATATCCGACAGTGATAGGTTCATTGTATGTATTAATTTCTGAACAAATTCGCAATATCAACATCGATTTCGTCGATCGAAAGTGTTTTTTACATTTTTTGTCAATACGTATATGCAAGTTGGAGCAATATCTTTCGATTTGTCGAAGGCATATAATATTATTGAACTCTACATCTTCGGAAAAAAATCTTCATAATATCGTGAAACTTCTCATACAATCTTTAATTCAACCAGAATCGGTGGGATTTTTATAAAAAGGAACTGTGAGTTCATCAGAGACCCATCTTAGGTCTACGAATTTTGCTATTGATAATGAATTATGTACTTTTCCATATGAGCACAAATTTCTATAAGCTGATGACACGTCATCAGCGGCTGATGCTAAGTACTACAAATTAAATTGAACTACAAATTAAATTGAATATGTTGCCGAATGAGTTTACGACCTATACATTTTCTTTTTCTATAAGAGCTTTTATTTATCTTCAGTCGTTCTCAAATTATTATATATCTCTATCATATATTATGTAATTATGAAAGATTCATAATTCTCAGCATCCAGATGAAAGCTTGTATTGTTTTTTTTTCTGGTTATGGTAAAAGGCTTATCATTTGACATATTGGCAATGAATATGAATTTGTTAAGGATGCTCTATTGATATTACAACTGAAAACAATAAAATAATGTCATAGGGAAATAAATGGTGAAAATTCTAACTAAGCTGCAAGGAATGTGTGTTAGCGTCTCAGATGACACCCTAGCAAAAAGAAGATATTCTCAATAATAATTCGAAAAGTGATGATAGAAATGGAAACATCCTCCAGAATTTCCCTCTAGTAAGATTACCAAAGAATATATACAGAATTTCATTATAACCCAAAATCTCCTCAACTGTGGCACATCGAGTGAATTTTTTTTTCATTTAAGTGACTAAAATGTGACATATTTTAACTCAAATTAGTGAGAGGAGTTGTACATTTATTCACTAGTGATTAAACATCTTTTACATAACATAACTTTAAATGCCTAGCTTACATGGATTCCAAGATTTTTTGCTGTAATTTGATAGGTTTATTTCTTGAAATCAGAACCCACATTGTATTGCATTCATTTGGCAGATAAAAATCTATTCATTGTTGTAAGTTTTTGAAATGCATCATTATAAAATTTTTCAGAAGCGGATAATTTGTCAATGGTTGCAAATAGAGAGAGATTGTTCAAATAAGAAATGTAGGATATTTTTGTTTAGGACCAATAGTGTACGAGCTAGAAGCGAAATGAACGGCAAAATTTGTAGCCGTTCCGAAAGCTCCCCTGTACTTGGCTCACCTCCTGAGATCAGGGACTTCAGGAATGTTTTCCGCCCTTCGATCCCTTTCTGAGCATTCGTGACTATTGACTGGACTATTAGCTACAGATCCAATCTCTCGGATTTTATTCCTAACTCCATAACATACTTTCTTCGGCTGACATGTCCATATTTATTGATGTTGTTCACTGAACAATTGAGCTGTTTTATTCGCACATTCATTGTTTGGAAAATAAAGCGAAATAATAATATTAATAATGAATTTATTCAATGAGTAAGATTACTACTCTCAAAACTCCAGAAAAATGTGGAGAACAATAGGAGTGTATAAGGAAACAATCCCAAAAGGCAGATTATTGACAGTATTGAACAAGAAAACGGCAACCTTGTCTGTGATAGGAGAAATATTGCAGAATGTTTCAATATCTATTTCACGAATGTAGGCAAGAACTTAGCAACTTAACAGAAAAATTATGGAATAAACGAACCCACTACCCGTAGACAACCTCAATCGGTGTTTCTAACTGAAACAAATCCGTCTGAAGTGACAAAAATAATCACAGAACTTAAATCTAAAAAGGCACCTGGCCCATATAAAATAACTAACGATATCTTGAAATCCATAGCTGAACATATAGTACGACCCCTTTCTTCCATAATAAATACATGTTTTCCAACTGGTGACGTCCCTACCCACTTTAAAAACGCGATTATCATACCAATCTACAAAAATGGCGACAAGAGAAAAGTTAACAATTACATACCTATATCATTTACTTCTACATCTCTAAAATCTTTGAGGAAATCCTAAAATTGCGGATGGTAAGCTACCTCGATGATTACGAAGTGATTGCGCCAGCACAGTTTGGGTTCCGAGATAACCTCTCCACTCAGGACGCCATTGCTGCTATTACCTATGACATCAATCAAGCAATGGATAAGAGAAAAGCGTGCTTAGGAATTTTTATCGATTTAGCGAAAGCTTTTGATACTGTTTGTCACAGATTGTTGTTGAAAAAACTGGAGTGTTAAGGGTTTCGTGGGTCTACCTATAATTTACTGAAATATTTCTCAACTAACCGCAAACAAAGTGTTCAAATAGGAAACGATGTAAGTAATGAAATGGATATAGCATTTGACGTCCCTCAAGGGACCGTGCTAGGCCCAGTTCTGTTCATAATTTATATAAACGAAATACTTACTAAAGAAAATTCTGGGGCTATAATTTCGTTCGCTGACGATATGGCGTTAATATATACTGGGGAATCATGGCAACAAGTACGGGAAACAGCTGAAAACGATCTAAAAAATATATTCGAATGGTTCAGATGTAATGTCTTAACAGTAAACGTAGAGAAAACCGGAATTATTCCATTAACGTCATACGAAAATAATGTACCCCATTACGATACCCTCACGTTGAACAATGTGGATGTCCCATTAGAGAGGTCAGTGAAATATCTAGGAATTCATATTGATTCGTTCCTTAGGTGGGACATACACATTGTTGATGTAGTAACGAAAACCCGTGGACTGATATACAGATTCTGGCAGTTCAAGAAATTTTTAGGGTTCACACATCTCAAAATCCTGTACCATGTTCAAGTAGAATCCATCATTCAGTACGGTATTATTGGCTGGGGAGGCATTCTAAGTTGTCATCTAAGACCATTAGAGGTACTCCAAAAATGGTTCATCAAAATAATATTGGGTAAACCGAAAACTTACTCAACTGAACAACTGTTTTCTGAATGCGGACTACTCGACATGAGACAATTGTTCTGTGAAACGATTATTCAATTCGTTTCTGGGGATAAAACACATATCGATTCATTGAAGCATAAATATTCCACCAGAAACAACAAAGGGATCAATGTGTTCATGCCCAAAGCAAATAAGTCAGTTGGCCAGAGATGCTTCTCTTACCTTGCTCCTCGCTTACTCCGTTTATTACCTGATGAACTTCAAAGAATCAATTCAAAATCATTACTAAAGGGAAGATTGGAACTTTGGATCCTGGATACCAATAGAACAATAATTCACAGCATTATCAACTGTTGATTCATGATACTTGCTATCTCCCTCATTCCACTACATTGAAACCTTCCCGAATATGTCATTTACTGTATCTACTTTTTTACTTTTATTATCATGTGTCTTATGAAAATTTTATGTAAATATTGTGTTTTTAACTGAACGACATTCTGTAATTTTATAAGCAGCGTTCTTTATATTTATATTTGTTTTTATTTTTAACCAGCGCTATTCCTTTGAAGAATATTCGACCAAAACTTCAATGATATACCTGTATCCTTCGAAAAATATTCAAACCATACAAAGAAATGAAAGATAATAATAACATAATAATAATAATATTTATTTGTACAATACAGAAGAATAATTACATGAATAATCGGTCAAATAAACAAAAGGAAACCGCGAAGCCTAATTGGCTGTCTGCGGATAGTGTATACAATAAAGAGAAGTGTTTAAAATTATCATAATGTTATTTTAAAACATATCAATAATGTTCAGCACAAATTCGCAGAATCGCAAAGCCAAGGGGCTGTCTGCGTTGGATTTTTGCGAACTGTGCGAAACATCATTCAAGAATTGGCAACAAGTTTGGTGTAGTACATTATGGTTTTCTCAACTAACAGTAAGTGTATGCCTATCAGTACAAGAATTAACAAAGACTGGAGGCTGTCCGCTAAAAAAATTGTTACGAGTACGGAGGTATACTCACGAACAAGTTCTTCACTTATCTTAAGTGAGTTAATATTTCCATGCATCTCTCGGCTTTTCACATGGTTTATCCGTTGGATACTGTTTCTTTTTTTTTCAAGCTTTTATTTCCCTGGAAAATGTATATCCCTTCGTGTATATTCCATTTACAAAAGTTGATATAGTATGCCCTCAATTATATTCAATAGCATGCCTACAAATATTTAAAATTTCAAAAATATCTCACTATTGAAGGAAGATTTGATATTATTTTTATTGCAAAACTGTTTTGATTCACTGTCGGAATTTCAAATGTTACCTTAACCAACTATAAGTCTACTGAATATTTAGTCTGTTAGTCTTTCTAATTTAGTGTGTTTTCCTGTATTTTACTTTAAGGTTCAGTGATTTAAAATTTCCATACAATGTAACTTTTTAACGGAAATAAAGATTATTATTATTATTACTTACAATTCATGTTACTGTGAAGATGTTCACTAGATTTACCACAACACTTATCGAAAAAGACCATTTTCAGTGCCACAAAACAACCAGAGATTGGATTGTGAACCTGTTCTTCCACATGGCCTTCAGAAATACTAGAAACAAAAAAATTCTATCAACTAAAGTAGCCCAATTACTAATAAAGCTGAAACCTAATATTGTATTGTAACATAGTATGCAAATTATTATACTGCCACCAATTGTTAAAATAAGCTTTCTGCTCGATTTGCAGAACTTCGGCTTTTTTTGGTAGAGTACAAATACGAAATTTTTTATTTTTTTATTTTACCCTCATTTCCGTGTTGCAGACGAAGTTGCAAATTAATGAAAACATTGTACGTCAGGACATCTCCACTTGCCTCCATTATTCGGAACTTTTGTTATAATTCCGATATTTATTTTACAAAAAAAAAACCTATTTTATGAAAAATATATTTTCCGTTTGACGCAAGAGGTTGCAAATTGAAACTCTTCTCAAAAATATTATTGTATTTATTTTTTCGATTTTTTGGAATTTTCTTGAAAAAATTAGGATTAACAACAATTTTTTTTCGATAAAACAAACATTTCCGTTTTGTTTGAATGGTTGCAAATTCATCGGAGGATGTAAATTGCTATTTTCCAAACTTCGATAGTTTGCAGAACATTTGCAAATTTTTCCGATCTAATAATGTGAAAATTCATTAAATCCTGATTTTCAATATCTTCCGTTCACAAAAAAGGATTGAAAAATGGGACTAAATATCATTTGAACGTACTCTTCACTCTACTGAAGTTTCACAACTTTTGTAATTATTATTAAGTTTTGGGAAAATCGTGTCTATCTTAACTGGCCTATCATTCTCCTTTGAGGGAATCAACTGACCATCTTTTGAATTATTAGTGATTGCAGGTTTTTTCCTGCTAGCGTTGTTCCCTTTCACATCTCTTCCTTCCTCTTCTAAGGGTTGAAGAGGCGGAGTAGGAAATAACGGAAAAGAGTGTACCTGTTCGTTATAAATTCACGTGTACGAGCGTTTGTCTAAAATGTTGACGCGCACTTCCTGATAATAGCTCTGTTTTGCTGTCGTTTGGCCACCCCGTATATCGGTTCGTTTTTATCATTGCACAAAAATTCCTTCCGCTTGAATATTCCGCCACTATCCAGCGAACAATGATCGAAACGAAATCTCATGCATCCATAATCACTCTCTCGTCTGTAAGCCATCTCCTAGATAGGCCCTCTTCCTAATTACAGAACAAAAGGCGAGAACCAGCCACTTGGATTAAACCAACCGAGTAGCAGAATCTCAAGGAGCATCTTGTGCCTATATTGACAGCTTTGTTCTGTTTCTGTGAGCCTAGCGCCGAATTTATTGGGGACTAATCTCGTGAGCCTCTCTAAACACATACATCGTTTGTTGTGAGTTACTGAGGACGCTTCGCGAATGGGTATCGATAAATCGGCCAGAGTTTCGGACTCGTATATCAGAAGCTTTCACTCGCTCAGCGCCGAGGGTAGTTATTGAATATTTCCATAGTTTATGTGATGGGACTTTTCGACAATTGATGAAGAATCGAAACGGTTGAACTGGGGGGTAGGGTGTTATTTCGGAACTCAGTGTGAAATGAAATTATGATTCGAATGAAACAACTCGACCTAACAAATTTCCAGTTATAGCCAAGACCCAGGTATTTTATAGGAGGTAATATCATACGTGCTGAGGATTTCAGTGCTAAAAAATTCAACAAATTGTCAAGGAAGCATTTTACCTGGAAGTTTGAGTGAGTGCGACTTCTCTGATTCAACAAAAGACCCCCACAGACGAAGAGATCGGTATCGCTACATGTTGCATGTTACCGTAGTAGCGATACAAATTCTATCGTGTGTGTGGTTGAATCAGTATCACGGTATCAGTATCAACGTCTCAATCATTGTCATGAAACGGCGATACCACGAGCGTACGAATGATGTTTCACGATTTAACCCAGTGAATAGAGGCAAAGAGAGGGGGGTTACCTTACAAACGATCCGATAGTTCTAAATTTTTGATATGTTGTCTGGGATGGTAATGCAGTGTTTAAAATGCAAAATGCACAATGCCCCTCCCTCCATATTGAAAAAACCAAACTTCCTTCAGATTTTTGCTTATATCTTCGTTTCGGTGCATTTTAGCTACAAAAGAGTTTCATTCAATGTTGCGAAATATAAAATTTCCTATAATAAACGTTTCAAATTCTGTTCCTAGGACTGATAGTTACGGAGATATGCACTTTCTAAAAAAAATAGAAAAATCGCATTTTCCGAAAATTTGTCAAACTTTTAACGTAAGAACGCTGTAATTCAGTTATGGCCTATTCTAGAAAAACAAGTACCAAAATAAAATCTGTAGGAAATTTAATTACCTACAAAATGCATGTACATTTTTTCTAACCAACCCTACGGAGTGGGGGTAAACATAAAAGTTAAAACAACGGCATATTGCTTTTTTTGGTTATTACTTCTTCTGGCTATTGTTGAATTTGGAGTTTATACCAATTCTATATGTTACATGTTACAGCGCAATGCTCATGAGGCAGGTACTATTTCACTTTAGTGCCTACTGGTGAGAGTGAATGATCAATTTCAAATAACCCACGAATACAGCAGATAAATTTTTCAAATATCCATTTATTCAAACGAAGTAAGAACAAAATGCAGTAATATTCATACAAAAATCGGTAGTAATTGACCTAAGAACTGAGAGGAAAACAAATTTACATGCGCCTCGCTCGTTTCGTAGGAGGTGAGTTGATGAAGTCGGTGTCGTCTTCGACGTCGACGATGACTTCATTCCTGTCATCACATTCTTGGCCAACAAATAATTTGCAAGGGGCGGAACACTTTAGGCACGCCTTTCTACAGCCAGTTGTGCATCTGCATGAGATGGCTTCGAGCAGGTTTAGGGAAGCAGTGTGTTTACTCATGCTGATGGGCTCCAGTCATCCAGCTTTTCTACACCAGCCCTTCTCGATAGGGTCTCAAACAATTTCCATCCACTCCATGACCTGGTGGTATGTCCTCAGGAAGTGGAAATATGCTGCGTCAATAGTCGGAGGTAGTTGAGCCAGATTGAGCTTGGTGGTATCTGTCTTCAATTTGCTATAGCTCAACGACTGTTCTCTACAGGGATACCAAGATTTTCTTCCCTGGTGCTGAAATTTCTTGGGGACTGGCAACAGGGTCTCTGAACGTCTCCGCCTGCTCCAGCAATGATGGGTCTCTTCTTGAAAGTTCGCAGCATTTATTCTATCCAAACCCAAAAAGGTTTGAAGTGGTGTCGCAGCCCAAAATTGCGTGCAGGAGCAAGGTACAGCCTGTTGAGTAGTACTTATAGGTAAAGGCGTAGTAGATTGCGTCTGGATGTTGCCCTGTCGCTGGTTTTTTTAAGTGGATATTGTTTACCGCAGGTGTTATGCCAGTCAGAAGGACGAGTAGGTCAACGTCTTCCCTGACAATGATGACGGCGTCGTACGTGGGGGAGAGACATTCAGAGAGAAATTCAGTCTGTGGCTATGTTTGACGCTTTCATTAAACTGAAGAACAGCTACATCACATCGATGCCGTAGCCTTGTGGAGAAGGTACCCGCTATCAATAACGACTATAAAAAGTTGTTTCAACTCTTATGGTTATCCTCCACTCCGTAGGGTTGGTAAAAAAAATTATATGCATTTTGTACATATGTGTGCCAATTTTCACAAGTGAAAAATCATTCATCCCCTATTTTTCTACCCATAGGAGTGGATCATTTCATTCCAAACATGATCAACTATTAGGTATACACTATCTTATGAAAAAAACATCCAAATCGAACAACCCAGTACAAAGTTATGCCTGATAGAATCGGTTAATGAACCAAAATTCAGAGGGCGAACGATCAATATCCTCCATTTTGCTACCCTTAGGGAAACATTTTCCTTTTTAAATCCAAATGGTACCAACTCCGAAGAACACCCTATCCAATGAAGAAAGAATCATCAAAATCGAACTACTCTATAAAAATGTATGCGTGGTCATACATGAAAAAAAATATACGCGTCGACTAGAGAACCTCCTCCTTTTTTATTTCATCGGTTGAAAAATATACGCATCGCCTAGAGAACCACCTCCTTCTTGATTTCGTCGGTTGAGTAATACAGCAAATGTGGAGCCAAAACAAATGAAGCATGACCATCGCGCGGACTCTTTCTAATCGGCAACGTTGAATTGATGCGCATGCGCGAAAACGGAGACGTGACATGTATTGGTTGATGTACGGTTGCCATAACTACGCGCGGCCAAAGAAATACATATTTAACCCGACTTCACTTCCATTGTTTTGCTATTATGGCCAGTTATCAATATTCGTAGTTAATGAATATTTGGTCTCATCGCATTTCCACGATTTCAATTGATTGTCTTATTGCACCAGCGATCAAATATGCACCTGGTTGATGAAAATGGTGGAGCAAAGGCAGGTTGGTTGCCACACGATGCATAAACAACTGTTGGCAGAAAAGGAGTAGGACAGCCATATGTCGACCTCATGTTTGATAGTAAGGAATACCCCAATGATATACCTCAAATTTACATTTCTAGAATCGTTATATCGATTGTATTTGTATTTTTGATGAAGATGGAGACCCCCTCACGGAATCTCGATGTAATTGAAAGACTTTTCGTAATTTCAAACTCCTTCCCTGATCAGTTCTTAGCGATTCCATGTCATTTAAAATATTCATGGATATTCTAATCGAAAGCATCAAAGCAGTCATATTCTGTGTAGATCAAAGAGAGGGAAAGCATTCGGAAAACAGTGGGGCGGAAATAGGAGAACGAGCTCTTTTCCACTCTCAAACACTAATGATAGCCAGTAATGTCAATGAACATTCCATAAATACATGAGTTATTATTCTCCTATGGAATGGCAAGGGAAGATATGGAGGTGATTGTTCACAACGATGACTACTTTTGATATACTTTATGGCTGTTCAGGAATACAGAAATGAGCATTGTTATTTTTTGCAGATGTTCCAAGTGACGTCCCTGTTCTGAAGACAGAAACACAGAAGGTTGCTCCTGGCGGCCAAATCAGAGCCAACTGTACTACACCCGGATCCTACCCTGCCGTGAACATAACTTGGTCCTTGAATGGATTGAATGTGAGTATTAGGCCACAACTCATCCTTTTGATGGAGTATGACTTTCATTACCTATTTTTGAATTAGCTTCCATATTAATTGAGGGAATGCGAAAAAGCAAATGTTAATGTTATGGAATATTCTAATCGGGATTATTTTGTTGCTCCTTTTGTTGTCACCTAGTCGGTTTTGGATTATGTTAAATATTTTTTTCAATATCTGATGACACTTTGATGATAATTTTTAAAACAGTCCTCATCCAAGTGTAGTTATTTGAAAAATGGATAAATTGAGAGAAGAAATTCTCTTAAAATGTCATCTTCCCTAATATGAATAATTTCAATTAACTTACATTGAGGAACGAGAAAAGTTAGAGTGGTGCCATATATTTATCACAATTATGTGTCGCACATTTCTTTCGCGGGCATAATAAGTACAGTTATGACAATATTAACATATGTACAATATACAGTTGAGAACATTGGAAGAAAGAAATTATATTCCAAATCTGCGAAAATTTCCCAACATTTGAAAGAATAAGACAGTCATTCATCATAATAAACTGCAAATATGCGACTTCAAGAGTGATATTATGTGGTTTTTTAGTTGGTTTCTAAAAGAATATAAAATATAAAGCGTGTAAAAAGGCTAAGTTTTTTGTAGGCATGGGAAGTTGATTAAAGTCGCCCAATTATTTCATTTAGGTTTTTCATTGTGTTCTAGATATGTGAAATTGATCAGTTGTCCTTGTATTGTAATCATGCATCTTATTATGATAAGTACCTAAGTATTTGGTGATTTTAAAAATGAATAGTCGAATAGAATAACCTCTTTTCCTACGAGTATGTAGATAAGTGCACTTTTTTTAATGAGTTGTCGTGTGGAAAGGAGCACTTTTCCACTCTAGTGCGGTAATAGTTATTTGTGTTACTAGTGCAAAAAGTGCAGTTTGTTGCACGATGCATGGAGTTTGTAGCTCGAGACGAAGTCGAGAGCTGCCATCATGCTGAGTGCAACAGATATGCTTTTTCCACATGATGCACACAACATTTTTCCTACGATCGAATCAGATTTGTCTTTATTTCAAATTTCATTAAAGTGTATTTCACAATACAAGAAATATTACTATTTCTCAGAATAGTTCTAACAATAACATAAACAGTTTAAACTAACGTAATTTTTATCAAATTAATTATCAACTTTTTTTAGTTGATTTCAATTTCAATATCACAGTTAGAGCAATTTAATGGACAAACTTTATTTTCAGTTTTTTTTTGTTTTTTTGTTTGTGGGGGTCTTAGGTTCTCCACTTGAACTCTTTTTCGAATTGTTGTGAAGTTTCCGGTACTGGTACTTGGTTTACCTTCCAGAATTTGGGACGCTGTTTCAGTTTTTTTTTAAATTGACTACCCAATGTAGCCCTCAACTACAGTTTGAGATTTCCATCCTCCATGGCGTTTAAATGTTAAAATGTCTGTCCCCCATTCCACAATTATTTGTGCAGAAGACCTGCGTAAACAGTGTCCTGTGTATTGCATTGGGTTTTCAATATTTCAATTATATCTGAAGGAGTACAAATCGTTTCTATTTCACTATCCGAACTTGACATTTGTGACAGCTTCACGACAAAATATTAGAATTTTAAACTGACAACTCAATTACGGAAATTGTTACTGTCGAACGATATCCATAGCTCAGTACCCATGAATATGCTTTCGTTAGTAACAAGATTTAAATTAATTAAAATTAGATAACAACATTTTTTTGAATATTGAACAGTAATGTTTTGGGGAATATTCAATGGTACCTGAGTACCTATAGTAACCATGTTCATACGTACTCAAATTACAAAAAATAGTTTAAACTCGTAATTAATAGAGTATTCAAATATTTTTTGCACTAGTGCAAAAAGTAAATTACTTTTTGCACTAGTGCAAAAAAGGTGAACTTTTGGCGCAGTAGATAGTGTGTCGTGAGCGTACAGGTGTGGTCTTATATGAAAACCACACACCTGTCCACCAATTGTTATGGGTTGCTCCACACTCGAGATGTTAATTAATAAAGTACCTAACCGCCTACCAAATGGGTAGATGGTCGGTGGTTTTAATAATTACCCCAAGTATGTATTGAAAGGGAGATCTTAATCACACAGGGAGTTGTTAATCAAAGAGATCTTCGAATAACATAGAAGAAGATCTAAGAGCGGCTTTAGTCTTCCTCTCTGCCCTGAGAGATAGTTGAGCGTGGGTTGTTCATTTATAATTCAGATTTACAGACCTTACTATTATTCGAATTCACAGGAAATAAGGCACGGGAAAAAGTTATAAAAATGAATATAATTAATCTAATCTTAAAATACATGCACAATCGTACAACATAACCAATCAAAACAAAATATGCTATTTCGATATTAAACAATTATAGAAGATGATAGTATGTCAAGTTTTGGTCTACAAAAGGGTAGTCACTAATATCAATATTTCTCTTCATTCCTACCCTTTTTACTTTCGATTAAGGCTTAACGCATGACCCTGTATATGATAATAACCAAAATATTTAGGAATAAGGTACTTGGAGAATGGACTTTCCAAACATGATCTTTCAAACGTACTTACATAATTATCAGGTAATTCACTTGCACTCACATTAACAATTGATTAGACGAATGGAAATTATTAATTTTATTCGCGCCTTCATTAAAATTGGGTTATTATGGTTTTATTATTTACGTTCGTGTCTTGACTTTATTCAGCTACTTTTCCTGGACTATGAATAAAGATTATGAAATTGGCGTTGAAAAATATGCAAAGTTTATGGTAGCACTAATAAACAGATGATGACCCGGTAGTTATTGTATTTGTCGAGCCGATTTGACATTGTAGATTTCTCTTTGACCCAAAACTGATTTCGCACTAAGGTAGAGATTGATGATGCAACCAGTTTAACTTCATTATGAATTTTCTTGAATTTCTTGTATGTTTTACATCACTTATTTCAGACTTGAATTTAATTATACTTGTAATAACGATTTCTAATTAAATGCTCGCGTACATGGAGTCAAGTATATCTGATGACTGTCGAATTATATCTCTCCTACTTTTAGATTCAAGTTTCTTTATATATAGTCTCGGTTCCTCCCTCTCGTTTGGGTTATTTCAGTAATTTAATGCGTGATTTTTATGTGTACTCATCAATGATATTTATTATACCAGCGCGTAAGAATGCTTCAAATAGACCGCCCATCCAATGATGTATTTATAGATTTTTATGTGCAGTCGGCATCCGTGCATAGACATGTCGGTTCCTTTAACAAGTTAATTTATTACAGAACAGGAATGTCTCCTATGATATTCACCGCGAACAAAGAGTTACTCTTCAACCGAAATAGGTCATTAAATGAACAATCTGAGAGAATTATGCATTCCTTTGAAAATTAATGGTGCATGTGTTAGAACTTGATAATGGTTATTTCTTTTTCTAAATGATTATGACTAGGCAGGGTTACTACAAGTGGAGAAGGTAGTATTTTTCTGCACGCTCGTAGAAAATAGTATATTGTTTTACGAGTGACGAAAGTAACATTTTTTGAAGCGAGAGAACAGTTTACCAGCCGAAGCTGGTAATGTTCACGAGCTTCAAAAAATGTTTTCGACGAGTGAAACACTATACTTCTTCCACAACCCTGTTTATATCATAATAATATGCTAAAAAAGAACGATGAGCAAATATTTCACTTTAAATTAGAAATAACAGAATTTCGTTAAATATTACTTATGTTTTAAATATTGGTTAATTGTTACATTCGAGCTATTATTCAAAATTATAGGAGCATTACAATCAAGATTCTTATGTATTGAGGTAGACGATGCCACATCTGTTATGTTGTTAACTGATGTCACTCCAGATGAAGATGCGCCGTAATCGGATAGCGTTGTATTTTGTATGGATTGTAGTATTTTGTTATGTATTTGATATTTGCTGCTAACTGATTGATCAACATATCCCTCCGCAACGTTACTAAATTTCCAGCCTCCATGATTTTTTAATTGAACTAAATCACCTCCTGCATCCACTAATAGTGTTGCGGAAGTTCTACGCGAAGAATGTCCAGTATATTTTGGGGGATTAGGTAAGTTTAAATATTGAGCTATTTGCATAGGAAATCAACTGGATTTATTTATTCTCACAACCTGTCCAGTACACTTTCCGTTCTGGTAGTTAATAAAGAATCTTGAATTTATGTTGTCCATATCTAGTGGACGGAGGTTCATATATATTTTGGAAATCCCGTAGAAGGACCCATAAATGTGGAAGGAACGCGATACTTTTGTTTCTGTATTACGTATGGTAACTGAGAGTATACTGCTGGTATCTTTTATATCATTTACTGTCAAATCTTTTGATTCATGGCAACGACAAGCCCCCGAAATTCCAAAAACTAAGGCTACCTACAAAAGCTAATATTAATATCATCAAGAATTTGTCACAATAATAAAGTAATTAACTTACCTCAGTCATTAAGTATCCGGAGTGGGGTGCATTCTTTAAGAAAGTGTGTATCTCATCGGAAGAAAAAGTTTTAGAGTTTTAAAATTATCAGATTTTCGTTGAAGAAAAGAACGTAACTTCACTGATATCGATATTATTTCAAATCGATAAAGTGGTTATCAACATTGAATACATAGACCATATATAGCGACGATGACTCAAGTTTTTTTTACAACCATCCAAAATACGCAAGCAGCACAGTTTCCGAAAATGAATTTACGTGATTATCAACTCTCCAATCCATGAATTTTCCACATATTCCTTCATATCTCTTTTCAGATTTTACTGGTAATGAATTCAAAGTGGTTTCCTCAGCATGATTTGCTATTTCTGGTGGTGTATTTGAAAAATCTCAATCACTTTCCGAATCAGAAATCATGATAACTTAAAAAACTAACAATGCTTTCAGTGCAAACTGACAAGTCTAAACAATTAACGAGGAATGTCAAACTAATGAAACCAGGCAACTAGATATAAATTGTTTTTAGATCTCACGGTATTTTAACGATTCTATTTTGCTTTTTAATTACACAAAAGTAAAAAAAAACATTCTTATAATAGAAATGATTCCTGTCCTTGTTCATTAATAATTTAAAGTCATCAAAACATTATATATGAGGGCGGGAAATGATTGAAAATATAAAATTAAGTTTCGTCACTAGAAACAAGAGTTAACGTTCTGAGAATTTTCTCACTTGCGACGGAAATCACGTTTTCGCTGAAGGTATTCTATTACAAAATGACGTCTTTTCGTGTGGGGTTGTAGAAAAAGTACTTTTCCGCACTAATGCGGAAAAGTACTTCCCCGTACGATGTCACAATACTCTGAATTATTCAAACGAATATGCATATTTTGTCCTCATCACGTCACGTATGTGAGACTCCTCGACTGATCACAAAACGGTGGTACTCAAGTTCTTATCCAATTTCTTGATTCCGTGAAACCATTGTACTTGACTTGAACTTCTCATACGGAGATATTTGAATGACACTGCAATACTCTGATGTATCATATATACTGAGCTCAAAAAGGTATATGCGTGTATTTCTGCAAATTCCATTTTGATTGTTCGAATCATATTGGGCCAAAGATATTGTGAACATTTTGTAAGATGTTGTTGACACCCTATATTCTTCAACTTTTGCGTATAACTTTTTGAATTGGTTGACAATAGCGAATGACAAGTTTATCCATCTAAGAGACATGGTACGTTCATTCTACGAGTACATTCTCTCGTTAGCATAGAATAGGGTAAATAAGTAGCGATTGTTAACTTCAACAAAGCATAAATTGCGGTACCCTGAAGTTATATTCAAATTTCATCTCCAATTTGATATGAAACATGAACAATTCAGATGATTCAACCAAAGTCTGGAAGGCTGCCAATTCCATAAGTAGTAGTAGTTAGTTCCAGAAAAGCTCCGCTGGCGAGAAATAATATGCAGCATTTGAGTTGTGGTGTAAGGAGAAAAATCACTAAAAGAAAGAGGTATTTATAGTATACTTTCACCACTTATCAAGAAATCTATGCCCGTTACCCATGTGGTCGGAGTACTCAATGATTGAACTTATTGTAAAATTGAAGAAAGACATCGATACAAGCGAATATTTTTTAAATTAACAGCATATCTGATGCTCCGTACAACAACTTCCTCTAGAAGAAGGTGGCTACCATTTTTGGAATTGATGAATATGACGATAGACGATGTTGAAGACAAAAAAAATGTTTTTGTTATTACCATCCCGAACACAATAACCACCATTATGAGAAAATTCGTGGTTTGCAACCCCGAAAATAAGAGATCTACCTACCTACCTACCTAAAAGTATACAGAAAGTATGCCAATCTGCGTTCTGCTGACATTCATCATCGGCAGTTCTTTCTCTTCTTCAAATTAGGAATATGCACTAAAGAATGTGTGGCTATTGATACTTCTGGCAAAATGCCATCAAATCCTGAGAATTACACCGGTCATTGTTTCCGGCAGTCGACAGCCATAATGTCAATCATAATCAACGGAACGCAAACAAATGGTCTCGCTCAACGAATAAAGTTCAAAATCTCAACTGGTGAGTTGTGGGGTACCACAAGGATCAGTGCTTGGCCCCCTTTTGTTCTGGGTGTACATCAATGATCTGGCAAGCATCAATATCAGGGGTGAATTCACTATGTTTGCAGATGACACTACAATATTGTGGCATGGCAACAGTGATAGACTGAATAAATACATAGCTACAGACATATCTCTGGTGAAAAACTGGTGTGATGCCGATAAATCATCATTCAATGTCTCAAAAACATGCATTTTAACCTTCAGATGCACTCTGAATGACATAATCTTAGGGAACTCGAGAATAAGTACTGAACCATCAGCCTAGTTTTTGGGACTCCATGTGGATAACAGTCTGTCTTTCAATACTTTATGCAAAAAATTGTCATCAGGTTGCTTTGCAGTAAGGGTCATATCATCAGAATTAAATACATCTGCAGCGAGAGCAACATATTTTGCTCTGATTGACTCACTATTGAGATATGAAATCTGTTTTTGGGGGAATAGCTCTCAATTTCTATTGAACTCGGTGTTTCAGTAAAGCAAAACCCAGAGATTCATACAAACCCTTGTATATTGGTCAGAAAATATTGACATTGACATGTATCTTTATTCTGGAAAGGGTATGTTTAATCCACAAAATATTTTACAACAATATCCAATCTCTGTCAACTAACAAGTCGAGGAGTGATAACTTCACAGAGTCCCTACCAATTCCCAGAAGCTCCTTGGTAAAAGGGTCGATGATTTATAATGCTAAAAAAATGTTTAACCACCTGCCTTCACATATTCGTTCCTTGGTGGCACATAATAGATTCAGGATGGCTGTCAAGGAGTTACTACTAGATAGAGCATATTATAATTTGAAAAAATTTCATGACAATGTATTTTGAGTATTTAAAATTGGATTTCGAATTGTTTTTTTGATTTAGCTTTGAATATGTGTCTGTTTATATATAAAGTGTACATGTTATATACAAAAAAATTTAGAATGTGATTAGGACTATTCATTGATCCTGACGTAATTGTGACTTTTCACATATATAATATATATATGTATATATATATATATATATATATATATATATATATATATATATATATATATATAAATTTAGAAATAACGACTGAAAATTGGTATGAACAGTGGGGAGTAACGGGGATCTTCAGTCAGCACAAGTGTTGAACTATGAAAAACTCTTTAATACGATGGACCGAGCTTTCGTTTCAATTTTGAAACTTCTTCAGGGTCCTTAAATATGTAAATGACATTATTGTGAAAAAAATACTTGAAATGAAGGAAGTAGTTACAGTAATCTGAGTGGATGATAAATGAACATTAACTTTAAATTCTTACATATTTTACGTTTTTTTTTTTTGTTAAAGTTCATTTATCATCCACTCAGATTACTGTGAGTACTTCCTTCATTTTAAGTATTTTTTTCACAATAATGTCCTTTACATATTTTAGGACCCTGAAGAAGCTTCAAAATGAAACGAAAGTTCGGTCCATCGTATTAAAGCTTTCATAGTTCAACACTTTGTGACTGAAGATCCCCGTTATTCCCACTGTTTATATATATATATATATATATATATATATATATATATATATATATATATATATATATATATATATTTATATATATATATATATATATATATATATATATATATATATATATTTTCTTCAATTTCTTGGAATAAAGATCTGATTCAGTCTATTCATTTAATTTCTCTTAACTACGTTTCGACATGGTATTTGTCATCTTCAGGTTGAATAATTATATTATTTGAATTGTGCGTACGCATCGTACGGACGTTATTCACAATAACGTCCGTACGATGCGTACGCACGGATATATATATATATATATATATATATATATATATATATATATATATATATATATATATATATATATATATATATATATTATGACGTGTATGTATTTCTGTATGTATGTGTATACCAAGTGTGTGTTTATATTTATACAGTTTGTATTATTTTTGTATTTTAAATGTTTATAACTATTGTATAATTACCTTTTTCTAGCTTTGTCAATGAGAATTCAATTCTTCCGATATTAAAGCATATTTGATTTGATTTGTTGGTTAACTCTGTGGTCACCAACATTAAAAGACACGGTGGATGAAAATCTACTTCTGTGGCAAAATCATACATCGAGAATTATCTCGAAAATAAGAAGATTACGCATTATTAAAAAAAAAAGTTCAATACCAATACCAAACTCCAGCTCCCCATCGATAATTCAGCGAAAATTCAACAAGCTTTCTTTCTTGACACATCTAAGGAGAGCCGATTGGCGTGTAATTTGCATAATGCTACCAATTGTACATTTAATTTCAATATTATTCATAATTAGTCGTTCGGTCATCTGCCGTCTCGTGCGGACACTTTCCGCACTTGTTAGGTTAATAACTATTCCCTTACGTCATCATACATGAAAAACACGACTCCCAAAAAAGTCATCCTGAACTAATGGTACTGTGGAGACTCTTTCGATGTTTTTACAGTCGATTCTGAGACCCCTATGAAGGACGACAGGTTCATTTTTATATACCCTGTATACATCGCATGTGGAACGTATTCCAAAACAGCAAAAATAACGTTCCGCAGAGGCAATTATTATTGTGTAAGCAAGCCAATTCTATCCATTAATTAACGGATGGATTATTACATGGAATGTTGCATTGCAGACCGCCAATGATTAACAAAATTGATTACCATGCAATTAAACGTTTATTTATTTTGCTGCACGACACTGATGAATTGCATGAAAAAAGCTCGTGGAGGGGATTTTCCGCCCGGAAAACTCATGGCATTCGCGAGGTTCTATATAGTTGTTTTCATTGGATTATTACGAATTAAATCGCTAAATGATACGAAATGTTTCAGTTGATGTTTTTATAATCATCGATGTATTGAATTTCCACATTTTATCTGTTGGGCGAATACAAATAAAAAAAATTATTGCTGTTTTATTAGGGCTTGTTCTATAAAACGTTTGTTGATCTTTGAATAAAAACAGAACTCATAGTTTGGCAATTTTAGTAGGAATATATATATATATATATATATATAATATATATATATATATATATATATATATATATATATATATATATATATATATTATATTGGGTGTTTTTTTTTTTTTTTTTTTTCGGTCCCATCGTGAATTTTTGTTGGAAATACCCAAAAAAAAAATCCCTGAAAGTTTGAGCCTTTAATATTAATTTAAATCCTCGACCAAGGCGTGTGAAGATTTCCCATTGAAAATACACGAAAACTCTGATTTTTTATTTTTAAATTTCTCTAGCTCAGCGACATTTCATGGGATCGCTTTGACCGTAGATGGTTTTTTCTCAGAATTGAACGCTCTACAAAAGTGCCCATCGCGGCAAAGTCGGTACTCACACTGGCGAGGCAGTTGGGGCCACTGAACCTGATTTTTCCATATAATTCGCGTTGTTTCGCATTTATCTCGTAAATAACAAGAGCTACGACAAACTTGTAGGGAATTCTATTTTCTACAAAAAAGGTCCCATGGTCCAAATCGCTAAGATCAATATTAGCGAGATATTAAGCCTTGAATTGATTTTTCCTTGAAATTTTGGCCGATCATTGATTTAAACTTATTAATATCTTGTTTTCTTTCTCTGTAATATTATATGTTTTGTTCGGTACATTTTTTCAGGCTAGGAAAGTAGGATATGATGAATATCTCACATTATAAAAGCTTATATTTTAAGAATCTTTAATAACCAATGGATTTACGAGTTTCTGCACAAAACTTATGAATACAATTACACTTAAATAATTTATATATTATTAACAATTTATTAAATTGTAATAGTTCGAATTATATGAACAATAATAAATGTTTAATGGAAATAAAAACTACAATACCAATCAATTATTAATAGAAGCAGAGAAATGAATCGTCAATATATTGTGATTTTTTAAAAGATGTGTATTGAGATCGATGGTGCTGAACAATCCAGGCGCCTGGACTGAGCACCATCGAGTTCTATGGGACGACGCAAGTGTTCTACATAGAGAGGAGCATTGGTTCAAAGGAAAGTTCAAAGAGGCCGCCTACATCGAAGCCAATAACGCCTTTAGTCAACCAAGCGTTGAGATCAAGAAAGTATGGAAACAACTGATTGCTCTTTCTGGCGGGCTGCAGAGGCGCGAAACTTCACGCACCACCACACCGCGCGAAATTACACGCACCGCTGCACATGGCGGAATTGCACGCATCATTGCGCCGACAGTCATATAAATTGGTAAGTAGCCCCTAAACTTGTCAGTATTCACCTGAAGACGATTGCAGATACAAGCATTCGAAACGTCGTGAAAACCTTTTAAATACATTGAGACGATAGACGTCCGAAACGATAGTAATCAAGTTACCACATCGTCTACAACCTTCAAACAAGATATTAATAAGTTTAAATCAATGATCGGCCAAAATTTCACGGAAAAATCAATTCAAGGCTCAATATCTCGCTTAATATTGATCTAAGCGATTTCGTCCATGGGACCTTTTTTGTAGAAAATTGAATTCCCTACAAGTTTGTCGTTCACATTTTTTCCGTAGCCCTTTTATTTACAAGATAAACCAAAAATAAACGCGAATTTTATGGAAAAATCAGGTTCAGTGGCCCCTACTGCCTCGCCAGTGTGAGTACCGACTTTGCCGCAATGGGCACTTTTGTAGAGCTTTTAGTTCTGAGAAAAAACCATCTTCGGTAAAAGCGATCCCATGAAATGCCGCTGAGTTAAAGAAATTAAAAAATAAAAAATCAGAGTTTTCGTGGATTTTCAATGGGAAATTTTCACACGCCTTGGTCGAGGACTTGAATTGATATTAAGGACTCAAACTTTCAGGGAATGTTTTTTTGAATATTTCCAACAAAAATTCACGATGGGACCGAAACAAAAAAAAAGTAAAAAAAATCAGCCTAATATATATATATATATATATATATATATATATATATATATATATATATATATATATATATATATATATATATATTTATATATAAACATTTTCAAATTAGATCAACTTCGTATTGCAAAAAGAATTATCAGAACTATTGCCAGTTTATATGCCAAAATTCAAACTCCCCTAACTAAATTTGAAATTTCTAATGTCATTTATAGTATTCCTTGTCTGAACTGTAATAAAGTCTATATAGGCCAAACCATCAGGAGCTTAATCGAGCGCATAGCTTCTCATAAGAGTGATTGCAACCTCAGCAAAAACAGTTATACTTTCCAGACTATTGGAAATATTCTGCATACACACCCATATTTGAAAGTGGGGACAAGTTACAGGTGTGTCTCAATCTTATCGGACCCTGCAAAACTTTTTGAGCACATTTTGCATAATAGGTATCAGCATGTAGAACACTGTATTGTGAATGAACAACACGGATTTGTGAATGAAAAATCGGTAATTCTAATTTGTTCTTATTCACGAATGACATTTATGAAGTGTTTGGGAAAAATCTCAGTAAGATACCATTTACACAGATTTCAAAAAGGCTTTGATACCGTTGATCACGATATTCTTTCAACAAAGTTAGCTGGGTATGGGGTCAATAATGAAATTGTTGATAGTTATTTGATGGAAGGAAAATTTGTTGTACGGAAACACTTCATCGGAATATATTGTGAATTCTGGAGTGCCTCAAGGGTCGAACCTAGGGCCACTGCTATTTATTTTATTCATGAATAATCTACCGGGATTAGTTGAATATTCCAAGAGCTTACTCTTCGCGGATGATTTCAAAATATATACAGTAAGAGTCTGTGTGGCGGCGCTACAGGAAGATATATTGAGAATATGCAAGTGGAGCATAGAAAATAAATATTTCTTCAATATTGACGAATGTCATATAGTCAGTTTTTTATTGAATGAGAATCCAATTGTATTTGTTTATTCTATGAATGACGAAAAATTTATGAGAAAAGAAATAACCAAATATTCATGTATAACGTACGATCACTATCTATCCTTTGCCAAGAATATCCAGCAGATTATAAACTCAGCTAATAGAATGTTAGGTTTTGTAATCAGAAACACTCGACAATTAAAAGATTTAAAATCAAGTAAAATACCATACTTCACACTAGTTAGACCGAAATTAGACAATGAAACAGTTATATGGCTCTCGCAGCCAGAAATATACATGAATTGCTTGAAAAAAATACAAAACGAATTTTTAAGGTACCTTTATTATAAAAAGTGCATGTAATACCCTGATTATAATAGAACAATATCTTCAATATTGAGAGAATAATTCGATATCTCGGATCTCAACATTAGGAGAAAAGTGAAAACTTTTCAGCAAAAAATTAAACCGAAGAAATACGGAACTGAAAAGTAAAGAATAAAATAAACGTTCTTGAAGCAAATGCAATTAGGTAGGGTGTAAAATGATAGCATCGAGTTGCGCGGTGACATTCTGATAATTTTTTTGAAGTAATTTAATGATCTTCGTTGATTGTTTGTTTGGCGCCAACTCAAAATTAAATACTTACATTAGTTTAGGAGCTTAGTTATTGAGACCAAGGAGATTTATTTAATTTTTAAATTTTCAGTTCCGTATTTTGTCGGTTTACTTTTTTTGTTAAAAAATTTTTATTTTTACTTTTTTTGTGACTGAAATCTACTAATTACTACCTACTTGTTTTCTGATTACTTCCAAAATACTGATTTACCCACCTCACTTCAACTATTACCAGTTAAATAATATGATTATCTACTTCTACTATTTGTTGTAATATAAAATATTTTTGTTGTTCTGGTCAGTTTATTTCATTACTTTGTATATAATTCCATCGTCTCATGGAATATAATGATTGTGACGGATGTAGGAGAACAAAAATAATGACAGTAGCGATCTGTCATTGTCAACTACATATGTGTGCCAATGTTCACAAGTGAAAAATCAGTTATCTTCTATTTTTCTACCCGTAAGGTTGGATAATTCCATTCGAAATCCAAATATGATCAACGATGAGGTATACTCTATCTGACAAAAAAGAATCATCCAAATCGAAGAACCCAGTACAAAGTTATGCCTGATAGAATCGGTTAACGGACCAGAATTCAGAGGGTGAGTGATCAATATCCTTCATTTTGCTACCCTTAGGAGTGGATTTCATCTTTTATATTCAAATCAGACTAACTTCGGAGTACACCCTATCTACTGAAACAAGAATTATGTCTCAGTGAAAAGTTATGCGTGGTCATACATAAAAAAAATATATAATTGTCGACTTGAGAACCTCCTCCTCTTTGGTTTCGTCGGTTGATAAAATTGATGATTTTTCTGCAAAGTTTTTTGAATTATAAAAAAAATAACAGAAGCCTCCTTGAATTATTGAGTTGAATGTACCAACTTTCAAATCTAGAACCCCACTTATATTCAGAGTCCCTCTCTACACCATTTAAATAATATGCTAAGGTTGGCCAATGAGGTCAACATGTACAGAAATTTACATTTCTCTACACCCACCAGAGAATTCAAGAAATCAATTATCCATTATTTCCTGAAAGTATCTGTATAAGATCAATATAATTTCAGTATTATTTTACTTGTTACTACTGAATGAAATACAATATATACTAGTGTTAGATTATATATGTATTACGTCCATGTAATAAGGCTGTAGTAGCCTGTTTGGATGAACCTAATGAATAAATAAATATTTTTCGCGGCACATATTTGTGAAAAAATAGATAAGTTTATTCATAACAAAGGCCTGGTTCATTCCCTATTCATCGAGAACGTGTTCAGAATAACGAATATTCAATCGGTTACTTGTCGAAAGCATGAATAAGATATTGAACCACTAGGTATGAATAACCCTCCATAATTCACTACCAATCGGAATTCAATTTCATCAAATAACGAATAGAATATATATTGAGTCATATCTGTATTCAATATGCGTGGTCCCCATATATCTGAATATATATTATTGATTGAGTATTTTGAAATCCATTGTTAGGATTCTGATTAAATATCATCATTTATGAATCTCTAGTGGAGTCGATTTTGAAGCGAAATGCCCTTATAAGTGAAATATCACACACACTATTGGAATCATTTAATTTTTATGAGGCAGAATTTTAAGCACCAAATTTAATTTCAAGTTCAAACAATTATAATTTTGCGATGTCAGAAATTTGAAAAGTTCCTTAGCAAGTTTTCCAGGTGTAGTCTAACCTCAGTATTACAGAGTGGGCCAATGAAAACGAAACAGCGGCTCTGTAGGTCAACAGAACCGAATTATATAAAAACGCTCGGACACATCAACTACATTATCGAGGGGGACATCGTTCGCGATGAAACTCACCCGAAATATATTCCATCCCTCGGAGCTGTGACCGCCACCCCTGAACTTTTAAATGGCAACATATGGCAAATGATACCTCTATTGAAAGGTATTTTCCTTCTCAATATCGGACATCAAAAATGAATCAATTCTATCGATTCGTTTTCGAGATATAGGAACTTGAAGTTGGGAAATAACTTTTTATTCACTCAATCAATAAACACAATATCTGATAAGGCAACTGTCGCAATAATTATTATTGTCAATGAACTGAATGTTCAAACTATCTACCAGCCATTTTCATACAATAGTACAAGTTCTGTTCAAAACAAGACCTCACATTTCGTAGCATTTCCGGCGTTATTCGACGGCATTCTTCAATAATTCTCCTCCGTAAATCTTCCAGAGATTCTGGTTCGGTTGCAAAGATTTTGTTTTTCAAGTGACCCCACAGGAAAAAGTCGAGTGGGGTTGAATCTGGAGATCTGGCTGGCCACTCTATAGAGCCAGTTCTTCCAATCCAACTTCCAGGAAACATTCTATCCAAAAATGCCATAACAGGCTGTGCATAATGTGGAGGTGCTCCGTCTTGTTGAAATATCAAGTGATCTTCATGGTAACGATCGTCATTTTCAATGATGTCTACTAATTGTGGATAAACAAATCTTTTCAATAATTCCATAAAAGTTTCTCCTGTCAGTTTACCGTCGAAAAAATACTGGTCCAATCAAACGGTCCCCAAAAATACCGGCTCAGACATTGGGTTTTTGGGGAGTTTGAGTATGGACTCCGTGGAAAACATGTGGATTGGCATCTGACCAATAACGACAATTATGACGATTCACAGTCGAATTCAAAAAGAATGTAGACTCATCAGAAAAGCAGTTGTTGAAGAAGAAATTCTTATCAGCATCTATTCTCGTAGTCGTTATTCCACAAAATTCCTGTCGCCTATCAAAATCATCTTCATTCAATTTGTGTACCAAATGTATTTTGTAGGGGTGGAATTTATGATGTTTCAGGATTCGGCGGATACTGGTTCTACTGATATTGGTAACACTAGCCAATTTCCTTGTGATCAATGTTGGTCTGCATGAACTTACCCTGAAAATGCAATTTCAACAGCTTCATTTCTCAATGGAAATTCACGTCCTGGGTCTCGTTTCTTGTTGGCTACTGAATTTCTGGAATAATTCTAGAACGTATTTTCTAGCAACAAGTTTATCTGGATGCGTTTCATTGAACAAATTAGCTGTGCGGTTACCAAACTCATCATTCTTAAAAAAATTGTTATTATTTCAATTCATTCCGCGATCGTATACACCATTATTGCGGAAAGATATTCAGCAGCTTTAGTCAAGTAATTCACTCTTATGTCGTCCAATCAAAGATCAATTTGACCTGATAGACGCCACAATTGCGATTTGGCGAAAAAAATTTATTTATATATTTCAATGGCCCACTCTGTATATTCATGAAATGGTTTATATTAAAATTTCGTTAAAATGTGTCCCCAATGAAAAAGTTATAGAGAAATAATATTTAAAAATATACTTTTTTGATCCCACCAATTCAATTATATATCCTTCAGCAATATTCTGACTACACCACTGGATTGACAAAGTTCTGAAATAGAATCGACCAAAATTTCATTGAAATTTCACTTTTTTATGAAGAAAATGTGGAAGAATCAATTCCCATAAGTTCCATGTCAAAAAATAATCCAAGAATCCCCTTATAATATTGAACTAGTTATGAAAGTATCAATATTTTCGAAAAAATACACGGAAAACTACCTGTACCAGTTTTAATTTGTTACAAACAAATAGAAAACTATCTCTCATACCCAAATAATTAAACTCATATGAGAACAATTTGAATTATTTCGGCCTCTATCAAATCGCATATTTTTCGAAGTATTCCGTTATTCAGAGGTACAATATGGAGTTCCACAGGGAAAGGTCTTGGGGCCTATGTTTTCAATAATTATGTGAACGACCCATTCGAAACGCCACATAAAAAGGTAACCCGAAAAATACTATAGAAAATAATTTCAAAATAATTACGAATTGATTTGATACATTCAAACCAGTTCGTTATAAATTTGAAATCATTTTTAAACGACGAAAAAAAAAATTCTCCAGTCGACGCGTATATTTCTTGTATGTATGACCACGCATAACTTTTTACAGAGTAATACGATTTCGATTATTCTTTTTTCAATGGAGATGGTCCCATTTGGATTTCAAAAATCCCTCCCAGGGTATAACGCAGGTACCACGCATTACTAAGGTACCACGCATAACTTTGTACTGGGTTATCTGAGTACTTTTTTAATTAAGGGTTCCTTGGAGTGGGTCTCATTTGAATTTGAAAAAAATTACACACCATGGTGTAGAAAAATGGGGGATGATTGATTTCACACCTATGAACCGATTCTGTTGAAACTTGGCATACATATGTAGTTCTGATGACACTACAACATAATGGAGGCAATCTGATGATGGAAACGAGAGAGAGATCTCTTCAATGGTTCACAGCAGCTACCTCGTGTTTGGGGTAATATGTACATACAGTGTGACAATTTAAAAAAATTAACAATTGGCTTTATATCACAAACAGAAGATGATATAAAAAAATACTCAAAATTATTCGTAGGATAGGAAGGGCGAACCAATATGACATAAAAGAGAACCCCCACCAACCCCCTAGGCCCCACCAACCATAACTAGAGAAGTTTGAATAGCAAACCCCTTCTTGTGACACATCACTGAAAAGCCTGTAAAAATGCTATCCAATGGTGTGAATAATAATTGTACAGGGTGTTGAAGGCCAATAAAACTATTTTTTCAATGATAAGTGTCCGCGGGTACTTTTTGTTGTCAAATATAAACTTTAATTTGCCTTATTTGCAAAACCAGTTGTAAACTGTAAACATCTGTTTTTTTGGGTTTTGTTGCAGTCCATAATTTTTTTGTTCATTCGAGGCATTTAAATGTCATTAGTGTTCATCATTTGTACGATCGGTACCATTCAGCTGTAGTTGTCACGATGGTTTACGGTATACCTGAACGTGTGGAGATGATTTTCATATTTGGCTCCCAGAACCAGTGTTATTCAAGAACAGCTCAATTATTTTATGAGATATATCAGGACAAACATGTAAGTCACGTGTACATGCGCGATTCAGTTGAAGAGTTCAGAGATATGGGATCAGTGCAAAATAAAAAAAGGGAAGCCCCAAGATTACTGAATGAAACAAGCCAAATTTAGGTCCTTGGACAATTTGCAATAGATCCTACTGCATCAACACGTTAAGTATCTGCAGAAACAGTCCTATCGCGTGAGTCGGTAAGGAAAGTGTTGAAATTTCATGAGTTTTACCCATACAAAATGCAAATTTTTCAAGAACTAGGCGATGATGATCCAGACCGACGAATTCAGTTTTGTGAACTCATGACTGGAAGAATTCGCGCTGAACCTAGACTATTAAAAAATATTTGTTTCAGTGATGAATGTACTTTCATGCTGAATGGTAATATAAATAGAAAAAACTGTCGGTACTGGAGTGATGCGAACCCGCATCGATTCAGAGAAGGTCACACTCAATATCCAGAAAAACATAATGTTTGGGCAGAGATATTAGGTGATGCTTTATTTGGCCCCTTGTGTACCAGGCAATTCAAATGGCGAAATTTATCTGGATATGCTGGAAAACACCATCGAACCCTTAACTGGACATGAAGTAGAGAACCAAGGGACGACCAAGGCAATCCAGCTCTTGACGAGAATTTGCTCTAGTTTCAACAAGATGGAGCACCTCCTCAGTATGCAATTGCAGTTAGGCACTGGTTGGATACTAAATATCCGAACTAATGGATTGGAAGGAGAGAAGGAACGCCACCTAATTTTTTTCTATGGGGTTATCCAAGACAGTTGTTTATAAAACTCAACCTGCGTCACTTGGGGAATTGAGGGGAAAAAATTACTCAAGCATGTCGCGCTATTACAACATTTGCCAAAGTTTCTCCAAGATTTCACTGTATTATTGTTCACAAAACAACGAAAACCACTTCAAACATTTACTTCATTGGCATTTTTAACAAATTTGTAGTTCAACAAAACTTCATTCAATTCTACTTTTGAGGTAAGGTTTCACAATTATTGATTCACCCTGTACAATTATTATTCACCATTGGATTGCATTTTTTCAGGCTTTTCAAAGATGAATCACAAGTAGGGGTTTGCTATTTAAACTTTTTTAGTTTTGTTCGAAAGGGATTTTCATGCTCTGTTCAGCAATATTGAGTTTTTCAAATTTGGTTTAACTAAGAAAATTCATTTTGAAAATTTTGATTTTTTATACCTTACGTAAAATGAAGGAAATAATGTCACATAATGTTTAGGAAGTATTTTCCATTTTATTTTACATTCAAATTGTATGTTCAAAATTACCACCGTTCACTTCTTGACAATAAGCAAGTCGATCTTGGAATTCTCGTACAACATTTTGTAGGACCTCAGGGGTTATTTCTTACGTTATCCTAACTTTCAAATCTGCAATATTGTCTATTGAAATATACTTTTGATTTTGAATAACCCCATAAGAAGTAATCGAGAGGAGTCCAATCGGGGGATCTAGGCGCCCATTCAATCTTTCCACGTCTTCCAATCCACCTATAAGGAAAAGCTCCGTTCAAATTATCCCTAACAATACGTTTGTGATGCGGTGGAGCTCGCATTTTGATCATTAACATAAGGAAAAGAATTTTTGACGGGGTGCTCGTAATTCAGGGAAGGTGCAAGAAGGGGGTAATATTTTCATACTGTAAATTGTCAAATTTACAATAGAAATCGATCTGTTTTAGGATTTTCAAAACAAGTACCTCATAACGCTGAAAATGAATATTCCTTACCTATGGACCGCACTGTATATCAGTCATAAGCTTTCAAACATAAAAACTTTTTAACAAAAAATTATACCGATGAAATACGAAACTGAAAAGTAAAAAAATAAATGTTTAGTCAATCAAGTGATTATTTAATATAAAAACTTGAGAGGTGTCAAGGGACACTCGGATGAAACAAAGTTCCTTTCGATTAATTATTAAAGGAATTGTAATTTTTTTTTTTTTAGGTTATAATATTTTTTCAGTACATACGCATTGATATTGTAATATCAAAATATAATTTGCTTTTAAATTTATTAAAGTTATGACGCGTACACTTGCTAAACACACAATAATGGAGAGATTATAACGCATATGACTTGGTCATCACAATAGTAAAGAGAGGTTATAATGCGTACTTGCTAAAAATACATAAGCATTTATTATTGTCTGTATAAAATCTCTACTTACCTAATTCCATCAGCAATATCCGGAACTTGTGCAGAAACACTGTCATGATTCTTTATTGTTATTATTTTTTATTATTTATTATGTACAAAAAACCTGTATACACTCAACAAAAATAATCGTCGCGACACCACATTGTTCAATGCGAAATAGAAAGACGAAACGAAAATAACTGGCTTGCTGAGAGAGAGAGAAACAGAGAGAGACAGAGAAACACGCGCACGCCGCACGGCTTACAACTATAGCAGAAAGTGTCGTTACAACTTTTGGTCTTAATTTATTCCGTCTAGCCCCCTTTGGCAACGCGCGATAAGGAACTCCGTTCCAAAAATAAAATCAATTTTCTTAGTCTCAATAACTAAGCTCCTAAACTAATGTTAGTAACTAATTTTGAGTCGGCGCCAAACAAACAAGCGAATGGATTAGGTAAGGCGTGAAATTATGGCATCGAGTTGGGCGGTGACATTCTGATAATTTTTTTGAAGTAATTTAAGGATCTTCGTCGATTGTTTGTTTGGCGCCGATCAATTACTAAGTTAGAACTCAATTAATGAGACTAAAAGGACTTATTATTTTTACTTTCAGTTCCGTATTTCGTCGGTTTAATTTTTGGTAAGAAGTTTTCATTTTTCAATTTTTTGTGGCTGAAATCTACTAATTACTAACTGCCTGTATTTTATGACTTCCAAAATACTTACTCACCCACCTAACTTCGACTATTACCATTTAAGTAATATGATTATCTACTTTTATTATTTGTTGTAATATAAATTATTTTTGTTGTTCTGGTTAGTTTATTTCACTACTTTGTATATCATTCCATCCTCTCATAGAATATAATGATTGTGATAATGACACTAGCGATCTGTCATTGTCAACTCCATATGTGTGCCAATGTTCACAAGTGAAAAATCAATTATCCCCTATTTTTCTACCCGTAAGGGTGGATAATTCCATTCGAAATCCAAATATGATTAACTATGAGGTATACCCCATCTGATAAAAAAAAGAATCATCCAAATCGAAGATCCCAGTTCAAAGTTATGCCTGATAGAATCGGTTGACGGACAAGAATTCAGCGGGTGAGTGATCAATATCCTTCATTTTGCTACCCTTAGGGGTGGATTTCATCTTTTAAATTCAAATGGGACCAACTTCAGAGTAAACCCTATCCACTGAGAGAAGAATTATCGGAATCGGACGCCTCAGTAAAATGTTATTCGTGATCATACATAAAAAAAAAATAATAAAAAAAATATACGTGTCGACTAGAGAACCTCCTCCTTTTTGGTTTCGTCGGTTGAAAACAAGTTTCATCAAAATCGGTCCAGTAGTTTTTGCGTGATGCTCGAATGGAGGAACAATCATACGAACGAACAGACAATTTCAGTTTTATAATAGTATAGATTGATTTACTTTCGATCAACCGCTGACAGCCAATTATTTTGTGATTTATCTGTCGATCATTCGGTATGAACTAGGTTTCTAATTTGTCTCTATTGTAATTTTTTAAACAGATGAACATATACTCCCATTATATCTTCCGAGTGAAAATATTGGGAACTCATCACAATTCGAATCAGGCATTTCAATATATCAACAATAAAATTGAAATTCCGACAATTCTCCGTAATGGCACCCCAACGAAATCTGAATATTTCAACGAATCCATAATTGCTCCGTTGAAAAATTCGTCAGAATAACACTTACACTTCGCCCTTCGAATTTCCCCAGGTCCTTAATCGCTGAAATTGAATTGAATCGATTTGGAATTCCAGTATTCACATCCCGACCCAATTGATTCAGCAATTCGGCATTCGAAATCTCTTCACGGGTCGTAATCTTCGCACCAGGACCATGATGAGATTGTACGGGGTGTTTGGTCGTACTAATGCAGAGCAACTCACTTAAATAAACTCTCAAATTGCATCATTTTTTGGGCACTGCCCCTTACGATCACATGAAATAGACTCAAGTAGTGGATAATTCGAATCAATTTGATGATATTTTTGCACGTTCCACTCGACTAATTAAACTTATAGGATTCAAAGTAGATGTCGGCAGACTTATTTCAAGATGTATGATTGTAGTTGCAATTAATTATGTTGATAATATACAGGGTGTTTCATAATTGAATGCTGATCCTGAAAGGCGATAATCCTTGGATGATTTTGAGAAAACTTCTCCATATGAACATAGGTCCGCAACCGCTTTATTTCTGAGATACAGGATGTTGGAATTTTACAAAAAAATCAGTTCTTTCCCTATATCTCTGCAACCGCTTTGGCTTTTTTTCAATTTTGGAAGATGCAAAGTACTCATGAAAATATATTTTTTCCATGATAAAGTATTTCCTAATTTTCATCAGTGGCGTCCCTGTTAACATGCCCTGTCATATTTTTGATCGAAGTTATGATACGCCACTGTCTTTTTCCCAAATAAATATTATTATCGTTATTGTCCTCTATCTTTTCATAAAAAGGGTCTCCTGCCTTTCTTTCGTCCAGCAATCATTTGCTTGTCCCTATTCGAAATAGGCCGTTGAAGAGTAGATGGATTATTTTGTGGGCTAGAAACATCTAGTATGCTAGGAACACATTTCGTTGTTTTCAACATAAATAATTTCGACACATCTTTAGCTAGAAACGTAATATAATTTACGTTATAAAAACTTGTTTATTGAAAAAAAACCTGGTGAACATTTCAAATACCGAATTAGCAGCCATGCATTACTTGTATGGGCTTGCTGACGGGAACGCATATAAATCCAAGCGACTGCAAGAGCGCTTCCCAAATAGAATGGTTCCTGATGCTCGAACGATTTCAAGCACCCACAGAAGGTTAAGTGAAACAGAAAGTTTTGAGCCAAATCATCACTTGAAAGGAGCACATCGGACTGCAAGAACTCCAGCAATTGACGTAGCTGTTTTGAATTCAGTTGCCGAAGATCCTGGAATAAGTACGAGGCAAGTTGCCATTAATTTGAATATCGCCCATATTCTAGTATGGAGGATTCTTCATGATTATTTATCATATCCCTTTCACATTCAACGGGTTCAGGCTATACTTCCTAGAGATTTTTTATTACGATTGAATTTCTGCCAATGGTTTCTCCAAGAAGTTACCCGAAATCCTTTATTTGACAGGCAAATTTTATTCACGGACGAAGCTAGTTTTACTAAAAACACAATCAGAATTTTTCATAAGAATCATTTTAGGGCCGAGGAAAATCCGCATGCAATCGTGGAATCTAATCACCAGGAGCAGTTCTCGTTGAATGTCTGGGCTAGAATTAATGGAGATTACCTAATTGGACCTTTTTTCATCACGCAGATTGAATGGACATAATTATCGCCAAATTTTTGAAAATAATTTGTCAATTCTGTTGGGAAATATTCCTATTTTGATGCGAAATCGCATGTGGTTCATGCACGATTGCACCTCCTCATTTTAGTGCTCTGGCACGCGAATATCCAAACCAAAACTTTCATAATCGCTGGATAGGTCGTGGGCGAACAGAGTCATGGCCAGCTAGATCCCCAGACTCGAACAATCTTGATGATTTTCTTTGGGGGCAACTCAAGACTTTGGCGTACAGTCAACCAATTCTAACTGAGGAATAATTGCGAAATCGCGTAATAGTTTCCTGTGAAGCAATAAGGAATACTCCAGGAATTTTCCAAGGATTACGCGAGTCAATGACAAGGAAAGCTGAAGCGTGCATACTTGCAGGAGGCGGACATTTTGAACAGCTAATTTGATTTTGGTATTTTTTGTTCATAATAGTTATGTTTTAAAAAATAAAAAATTTATTTTTATGCGTACTTATTACAAAAACTAAATAATAGTTACCATAAAATTATGAAAATCTTGCCTAGATCCTTATTTGGTTACCACAATTGTGAAATTAAGACTGAGAGAAAAAATCGAATGGGGACAAGCAAATGAATGTATTTTATTTTCTAATTCAAAAATCGTCCGCCGTACGAAAAAAAGGCAGTGAACCATTTTTATGAGAAGATAGAGGACAATCACAAAAATAATAACTATTTGGAAAAAAGACAGTGGCGTATCATTATTTTGATCAAAAATATGACAGGGCATGTTAATAGGGACGCCACTGATGAAAATTAAGACATCCTTTATCATGGAAAGAATTACCTTTTATGCGTACTTTGCATGTACCAAAATTGAGAGAGAAAGCCTGAGCCGTTTCAGAGATATTGGGGAAGAACTGATATTTTTGTTAAATTTCAACATTCTCTATCTCAGAAATAAAGCGGTTGCGGACATATTTATATGAAGGATTCTTCTTGAAATCATCCAAGGATTATCGCCCTCCAGAATCAGCATTCATTTATGAAACACCCTGTATAAGGAACAGTTGCGGAAGTTAACAAAAATGTCACACCCATTTAAATTTGACCATTGATACAGTGGTTGTGACAATGAGCTACTATGAATCAATTTCTCAAATGCACTGCCACAAAATTATTTAAATCATATTTTATTCTAATTCACGATATATCTTCCTTTGATAGCGTTGCACGCCTTCGTAAACAGAAGCATGTGAAGCTGCAATGTTTTTTAACCCACCAAACCAAAAAGGAAGAGGTTCTCTAGTCGACGCGTATATATTTTTTTTATATATGACCACGCATAGCTTTTTCCTGAGACGTCCGATTCCGATCATTCTTTTTTCGAAGGATATGGTGTACTTCGAAGTTGGTTCCATTTGAATCTAAAAAAAAACTCCACCCCTAGGGTAGCGAAATGAAGGATATTGATCACTCACTCCCTGAATTCTGGTCCGTTAACCGATTCTATCAGGCATAACTTTGTACTGGGTTCTTAGATTCGGATGATTCTTTCTTTATCAGATAGGGTATACCTCATTATTGATCATATTAGGATTCCGAATGTAATTATCCACCCTAACGGGTAGAAAAATAGGGGACAATTGATTTTTCACTTGTGAACATTGGGACACATATGTAGTTGACAATGACAGATAGCTACTGTCATTACTTTTGCTCTCCTACATCCGTCACAATCATTATATTCTATGAGAGGATGGAGAGATATACAAGGTAATGAAATAAACAAACCAGAACAACAGAAATAATTTATATTACAACAAATAGTAAAAGTAGATAATCATATTATTTAACTGGAATAGTGAAGTAAAGTGGGTGAGTATTTTGGAAATAATAAAAAAACAAGTAGGTAGTAATCAGTAGATTTCAGCCACGAAAAATTTGAAAATAGAAATAAAAAAAAAAATTAAACCGACGAAATACGGAACTGAAAAGTAAAAACTAAAATGAACCTTCTTAGTCTCAATAACTCGATAACTCAGCTCCTAAACTGATGTAAGTATCTAATTTTGAGTCGGTGCCAAACGAACAATCAACGAAGATCATTGAATTACTTCAAAAAAATTATCAGAATGTCACCGCGCAACTCGATGCCATTATTTGACGCATTACCTAATTGATTTGCTTGTTGGTTTGGCGCCGACTCAAAATTAGTTACTTACATTAGTTTAGGTTAGGTTAGTTTTTACTTTTCAGGTCCCTATTTCGTCGATTTAATTTTCTATTATCAACTGAGAGGTTTTCTGGGAAAATAGTAGCCTCCAGTAGCCTATGATTATTGCCAAGTAGATAGATAGATATTTATTATTACCGATTTTGTCATGAAAGTACAATGTGTCGGTTCATATTTACCTTTCAGGATTCTTATATTTATAATATAACACATAATGTATAAAGACAAAAGGAAAAAACCAACTGAAAAAAATAAACGAACAAAAAAAAACAATGAGGAGAATCCATCATCACAGGTTGCAATAAGTTATAAAAACAGTTTTCTATGAGAAATGTCTTTAGTTTGGTCTTCAAATTGTTTGGTGCGAGTGTCCTGAGAAAGGCTGGAAGCAAATTATAAAGGTGAATACCAGCCCATTCTGGCGACTTTTTATGAAATACGTGATTGAAATCTGTTTGATATATATGTTGTTGATTGCGTGTATGATACTGATGTATTTGTGAATGTTTGTTCTATTTTTTTATATTGTGAAAATTAGTATGTATTTCGAAAACTTGAATATTTGTGGTGGTCAAAATGTTATTTTTTTTTAAGTTTGTCTACAGGATTCACCAGGCCTTAGATTGTATATGACTCGTATTATACGTTTCTGTAGCCTGAAGACACGTATCCATTCAGTGGCTTGACTCCACGATATGATATCATAAATCAATGTTGAGTACACCATGGCCTAGTAGACATTCATCAGTGTGTCTTTTAAGAGTGGAATTCAGAGAATAGATGGCGAGTAACGATTTGAATGTGGTCGTATCAAGCTTTCGTACAATATTTTCGAATGTACACTGAACTGGCTAATAACAATTTTCGAAATGAATGACTTTTGTTTACCAAAAAATATTCTCAAACGTCAACTTCAGCTTACTAACTCTGACCCTGAATATAACTGGATACTGCAGGTCAAATCATTTTTTACGGTGATACACGCCGATGATATCTGGGACAACCTTCACCTGGGGTATATCAAATCCAAGAAGAAATATCTCCTATTTAAATTCAGAGAAAACCTTATGAGGCTGATCTATTACTTTTGCAACGGTTATCATTCCTGACCATGTATAACTCTTCCTCGATTCTACATAATTCCCCCCAGAAATATATTTCTTCGACCATGCCCATCAAGTAAAAACCATTGCAATATGTTATTCCATTTCTGCCAAATTCACATACAATGGTTCAACTCATACCATCAATCCAAACGAGCTGTGCACAGTTTGCAACCAAGCTCAGTTGGAGACAATCGATCACATTTTCTTCAATTGCTCCCCATATATTGGGTAATGAAACCTCCTTTCCTGAACTCCCTAACAAGTATGATTGCTTTGGCCCATACTCTTGACACTCTTTCAGTTGATGAAGCTAAAACCATTTCTACATACCAATGAAACGTTCTGAAGCTACGATCTTTCTCTATCAATGAATGGAAGTTATTCTGTGCTCACCAGTATAATACTCTCTACTACTTCTTCTTCTCTATATTTGGTTTTTTCCACGTGTTTTTATGATTGTACTTTTCCAATTTTTTTCTTGCTTTGTAATACATATGTATGTTTATTTATGTATGCATCAATTACCAGTTTTCTGCAATATCAGGTTAACATTATCATTATTAACTATTAGGTTTAACACACATCAACTTATTCATCCTGTTTAATGATAACTCGCACCCTTGCCATAAAATGTATTTTTTAAAAGGCAATAAATCTATTATTATCATTGTTACACAATCCACTCAGTTTACGACAAACTGTTTCAATTTTATATGTTTACTGAATTTTTTAATCTAGCACAGTTTCTAGAAAGCAGGTCTTTACGCTTTACTTATATCTATTTATAGGCTGAGTTGACCTAGTGACTATTCCACCGAAAAATGGGACTGTTGTTCTGTACGCAGGATCCACGACCTCATGTTTGGCCAGTATGCTACCATAACCACGAAAGCATCAACAAAATTATTCTAAAATAATATACATAGTCAAATTACACTCATGTTAATCTGTTTGTGGACCAATTCTATATATAATTGGTATGTGAGTGGTTTTGATATCGAAAATTATTTTGTTAAAGAAAATCAGGAATTCAAGATGGCGGCTCGGATATGGCTGAAGTGTGTTTGAATCTATTCAAAATTGCTAGCTGGGAGTTTCTGAGGTCGCAGATTATGATTTTATTGTCAAAATTCAAGATGAAGAATCTAATGACGAGATTTTTTATTTATTATCCGATTTCAATGAAAAGTGGTATGTAGGAGTGTTTGGGGTCATGATTTGTCAAAATGCGATAATTCGAAGAGACAGCTTCATATTATACGGGGCAAAGCATTGCGTTTTACACAATTATTCTGTTATCATTGCTGTTGAGGATTCAATTAGACGTGATGTACCCAAAAATACAAAACACAAAATATAATTATATTAACTGGATCATATCTCTCTCATCTGAAATGAACGATGGTAATTGACAAGTTCTGATGCATTTCATGGAATACAACAAAGAGTTTGCCGACGGTGAATTCGCAGGACCAAAAGAGAAAGCAGTCCACAGAAAATTGTGGGAACGTTAATCATCTGAATTGGATGCTTTGAGATGTGCTTCACATTCTGTCGAGAAATGTCAGAAAGTATATCTGATGTCGATGTATTAATTAATTATTAAAAGGAAAGACTTCCATACATTGGGATATGCGCATACTGATTTTTCAGGGGTCGTATTTCTGGAAGGCATTCAATTTTACATCAAATTATTTGGTAGAAAAGAAAAATCTTTTTGTATAGAAACATGGCTTTTCGGTTGAGTTTTATCTATCTCTATTTTTGGTAGCGGTATAATTTCAGCCTTCTTCAGAAATGTTGGGTAGTGTTGACACCTCAAAGTGGCGATGATTATGTGTACCAGCTGTACTAAAGACTTCCATGACAGGTTCCTGTGCGGAATTGTATGAATCTTGTCCTGGTCTGGCGCTTTGTTGGTCGGTAATAGATGGATAGATAGTTTACTGCTCTTTTAGGTGTACAGCGAAGATGCAAATAAGACACGTCAAATTACAGAACAAAAACAAAGTAGAATAGATGAAATATCGATTTTTCGAAAAAATTATAGAATTACAAAGAAATAAACAAATACTAAAATAATTAAATTACTAAATGTTAAAATTCTCCTTTTTTACACGCTTTATATTAGCTTCACTTGTATGTTTATTTGTGTAACAGAGTCCTTTGGGGCGATTTTGACCCACTTCTAGACGTACGAATGATTCGAAATTTGGCAGGTGTACATGATTCCGGTGACAATGCATTGAGAAATTTTCGTTTGAAAAAAAAATGGAGGCTCCAATATGGCGGACGAGCTTTGTGATTTTGGTCCGATTCACTTCAAAATTGGTATCTGAGGGTTTTCGTGGTCAGAGATTATGGTTCTTTTGTCCAAACTGAAAAATTCAAGATGGCGGCTCCAAAATGGTAGACAAGCTTTGTGATTATGGTCCGATTCTATTCAAAATTGGTATGTGGGGGTTATTGGGGTCCAATATTATGATTCTTTTGTGAAAATTAGAAAATTCTAGATGGCGGCTCCAAAATGGCGGACGAATTTTGTGATTATGGTCCAATTCTATTCAAAATTGGTATGTGGGGGTTTTTGGGGTCGAAGATTATGTTTGTAACCGACTCCTTTGGGCGCGATTTTGACCCACTTCAAACGGTCGGATTTCATTTAAACTTTGTAGATTTATCGAGGACCGATGACAACGTACTAATTTGATAAGATTGTTTCATTTTTTTATTTGTAAAATAAAATTTGTTAATTTATATAACTTTCATAAAAAAATCAAAAAACACACATTTATAAATAAATCAAACTAAAAAGTAGGAAATAAATAAAAGTTCATGAAAACTAAAAAACACACTTCTATAGAAAAATAGACCAAAACAATAGAGAATAAGAAAAAAAAATTTTTTATTTTGAAAAAAGCGTGGGGTGCATGGTATCGCCTCGGCCAACAATTACCTGTGATCTGAGACATTTCTTACTTTACTGCCCCAGGTGTGTAATGTACTATATAATTATTGATATCATGCACCCCACGCTTTTTTTCAGATAAAATAATTGTTTTTCTTATTAGTAGGAGATTTAAGCCGGTTCTGGCTCTCCCCCCACCACTATGACGTCACGTGTGACCTTGAATGGTTGCAGGTGTGCAATGTGGTGTGTGTTTGACCTTGAGATTTGACTTTGAGATTTGTCATTGAGTTTTGACATTGGGTTTGGTCGACTTTGAGATTCGACTACAGTTTTGACCTTGGGTTTGACCTTGAGATTCATAACATTAAGTATAGACTTTGAGATTTGACCTTGAGTTTTGATGTTGGGATTGTTTCGGCAACCTAAAGATTTGATCTCAATGTTTGTTTGACCTTAACTAAAGCTGTGGTGTAGGCATACATATTCTGTGTAGTCATGACCTTCATGAATCCTTGCACTCTCCAAGCGAGGAGGGCATTCATCCTGTGAGAGAGGTAGGAGTGAACTGCGAGTATTGATGAATGTGTTGATGTTCAAGCGCGCACTGACCTTCACACTCCCATCTACTGGAAATGGGGTGGGGATGTCTCTTATAAAAATAGTGTGGAGTCGTTGATGAGAAATCAGATGTTAGATAATATCATCAGAGTGAATACAGAGTACGAGAAGTTTCTCAATTGGTGAGTGTATTTTTTATAAGGTGAAATAATCTATATTTTTCATACAGTCTTACTATGTCTTTTCTTCCAAAAGTTTGGATTTGAAGAGAATCAATTCTTCAATAATTGAAAAGAGGGTGGGAGCTTTTGAACAAGACCAATATCATCATTACCCATCGGTAAAACTTTCAACATACTTGGTATGACGTTTGTATAACCCGATATTGGGAGATCTATTCTGATGACATTACGTGATGATAATGATACTTTATTCAAATCATGGCTGTCAAAAAGTATTTCGGATGAATTCAATGCGGACGATGTCAGTTGCATAAATGCTTCAGATTTCAAATATACAATAACATATTTGGGTCAGAGTCCACAAGTAGCAGGGAGTTTGAGAACTCGACCTCTAGTAGAATTCAACTACATTAAATGATAATATTGTTTATATGTTAATAGTTAGGATATAGTGATTTTATGTTGAATATAGATATTTCTCCATTAAAAATAACATTCAGTGTAGAAGTACTATATTTGGAGCATCACATTTTCTCATGTAAGTAAAATTATTTGAATGTCAATGGAATATATTAACAATTCTTTTTTTCGTTTCAGTTTTTAATATGTGGATGCATTACTCGAGTCAATGTTGGACGGAAAGCCATGGATATCAATACAGCCATCGAGAGATTGAACTCCTACTTGAATGCTTTGAGTCAAGATGTCCTCCATGCTACAGTCTATGATTTGAATGTTTGCTTCGATGAAGATGAAATCCAAAGATGTGCACATTTATCCGAGAAGTACGTCAAGGGTACAATCTTTGTGAGAAATTCAGCCAAAGGAGCCTTAAACTTGTAAATTCTGTGAAGAAATGATCAAATTGGATCTGGAAGGATTTCTCCACACCCTTTACCATTCCTACCTGATGACATCATCGAAATATCAACTATATGATGACTATGATGATGAATATGATCATGTAGATATTTGATATGAAATAAAACATATATTTACAAAATCTTGTTTATTTATTTTTCCATTACACATAAACATTATTGATATACTTAAAAATATTCAGATATAGTACACAAATAAAATATTGAACATTTCAAAGTGAATTACGAACAGAGCCATCCAATGCATTGTAAGTCAAGAAGGTATCGTGTATAATGAGTGCATAGACTTTGGTGTTGGCTGGAAATTTAGTTTTTTCTTGTTTCGAACTCCAGCTTGATATCCACTGTAGATGATTTTGTAGCATTCGGTTGATGTAAACAATCAATGATGAACAGGGGATTCTGTTGAAATGCTTCAAGGTCCATAAGAGGTTCACTCATATCTTTGTCATAATAACTACGTTGAAAGTCCTCATATGCATAGTAAGCTGAAGAGAATAGTTTTTTATCAAAGTCCAGGTTCCAACGCTCATATGGGTAGACTTCAGAGTTCAAATACACTGGATGTTATTAATGTCTGCATTTATGAATTTTGTCACATCAGGGCTCTGTTTTCGATGCAGTGGTACTTTGAAAACCAATAATTATGAAGCGAGGTGTTTCCAAAGTGTTGGTTGTTTTATTGCCCATATGTCTGAAGATGTGCTACGCAATGAGGGGTAATTCATAAAGATCCCACATACGATAAGTCAACTTGATTTTTGAATTCAGAGCTACTCTTGTTTATTCTACTGAATAATTTGAGCTTCTGCTTGTCATCGGGTACAACATGTTTTATTTTCCATTCAATCTTTGTAATTTCAAAGAGGCATCAACGTCTCCAATATATGAATTCTTGAATGAACGAGCTATAATCAAAATCAGTTCTTGTTTTGCATTCAGAATGCTCTTCTTATAATCCTCGGCAAAACCCATCAAATATTTGAGAGGAAGTTTTCCACTGAATAAATGACTGGGTGCATCAATGATGTGTTGTTTGTGTCGGAAAGTCCCATCCAGTTGTCAAAAGCATGTGAGAGTGTGATTGACCAAATGAAATCATATTCTTCATTGTGGATGTTATGCCTGGTTTTCGAACAATGGCAACTTGCTCACCACCCATTTCTAGCGGATCTCATCGAAGAGGAATGCCAAAGCATTGTTGGAAAGATAGCATACTTTGTTCACTTCTTTTGGAATGAATTTTCCCTCAATGTAAATGAAACTGTCGGCAATGTCCAGTATTACATCTTGATTGTTGATTGCAATTCGATTTCATCTGAATTCTTGAACAATGGTGATCCATACGGCTTATAGGAGTATGCTCTGCAGACTTATGAGAGAATGATCGACCACTGGTTCATTGAAAATATTCAACTTGTCACTGTTTGCTTCGAGTACCATTTATTGTCGAATTCGGAGTCCAATCGATTTTAGAAAATTAAGATCTCTCGCTGACAATGTATGTCTTTGTCGTTCAGCATACACTTGTGGAATGACCTTCTTCCTGGCAAAGCTTTTCTTTTTGACGATATTTGATGAATGACGATCTTTGTTTGGTGAAAATATTTCGTATTCACTGTTTTGTCGTTTGTTGTAGCAAAAACCCATTACATTCGTTATTGTAGTTTCTTCAATTCCAATATGACAACTATTTCTTCCACACTACCGAAATCAATGAGATTATTTCGATGATCCAATATGCGCAGAGTAATGTTGTCGATGAACTGACGTCCTTCCGGGCTGATGGGCATATAAATAATGTTGTTTGGCTCTTTTGTTATATTATAACCCGGCTCAACATCAACATCAAATGAAAAAAGAATATGATTCTCTTCTTCATTTATGTATGATCCTGAAATGATATTGCAATCAATCGAATGAGTCTCACGGGTACAATATTCACAGGAGATGTAGATTCATGCATGCGATTTGCACTGAATTCTTTCTTCTCGAATCCCAACAGGATGCTATTGAGTTTTCATGTTTCAGGTTCACCACATACTTTGATTGCATCATACATTTGAATGTATTATTGTTTGCTCGAGGCTGAACAATTCATCCAATGTGGTGTCATCATGTTTCGCTGCCATGAAATACGTGGAATTCAAGTTCTCGTTGGATAACAGCATTTATTTCTTCTATCTCATATGCGCCACTTGGTATTTTTTATAACACGTTTAGAACTGACTGTGGAGGCTTTATTTGCGGGAATGAAGAAAGTGATCAAGTTGTTTGTTTCGTGACATTGTGGATTGTGTTGCATCCATAGAATCTCAAAAGCCCCAATCCATAACAGCTATTCTTATCCAGCTCAATGGGTGGGTAGAAGTCTGCACTCAAGACACTGGTTCCAACAGCTTGTAGCTCGAACTTCGTGACATGACTGATTGCATTCATATGATAACAAATCATTTTATTGTTGTTCACAACACATGTGATATAATTTTTCTTCGTTTCCTCGGTGGCATGTGTGTCCCAATTCAACTTGATTGTTATTGGCCCCAATATTACAATCATCGATGATGTAATAACAACAAAATAGTTTTTCGAGGTATGGGTCCGTCATTCACATCACTGGAATTTGATGTTCCAACACTTGCATTGTCCATATGATGTTCATAGCATATCTATATTTTAAAATATCAATATCCTCTTGAAGGTGTTTGAAGTATTTCCCAAACCGATGCAATTCATTAGCTGCACAGAAATCATGACCTCTTTGGGCATATCTGCAAGTTGACCTTTACTCATTTTTTCAAGCTGCGTAATCTTGAATATGCGATGAGGAATGCCCCATTCTCTTAATAGCCTCTCGATCCATTTCTGGCGTGAAATCCATTTTAATTTTCAGGCGATTGGAAGAGAGAGAAACTTCAAGCATAGTGTCCACACACAACTGTATTGTATTTCTGCTCACGTTCATAGTTATACATAATTTTTTTCGACTGCATGTGTACCTTTCCGGAAGTAATGGACCAACTCCACTGGTGGGGTAAATCTCAAAACTGTCGAAATATGTTGCAACTCTTCAATTTTCCTGTATGCCACCCAATGTGTTCCTCGACCGCTGGAATCCATCCAAATTGATGATGGCTGTTCCTGATTAGTGGTCCTGAGGGCTGGCAAATTATCACGCATAGACACCCCACGAAAATGTGGAATTTTCAATTGTTTGGCATATATGTAAGATCTATATCTGTAGAGGTTTAAGAGGTAGGGCATCAATTAGTTTTGATGTATATGGTTTGAGATAGATACCGAGCCTTTGCGATATGGTTTCAAGAATATGCCACTACCCTTTTTCTAAAGCTATCGCCTCCATCTTTCTGTTATGATGTTTTACCTCTTTCAGATCATTTCTGCTCGCACTTGCCGAATTTATAGCTCTGCTTATACCTGCAGCAGCACCGGCAAACTGCAATGCAGACAATCCGGCAAAATTGGTATCAATGGTAAAATTCCACCAACTTTCGGAATAGGTATTATGCGAGGTGTGCAGATTTTTTCTTTCCGCCTGCTGCCTTCAAATATTTACGTGCTGCTTTCAATGCCATTATTGTTGTGCATCTTTCTATTGTTTGTCACGAATTGATTACCTCCAGCTTTATGTAATTCATTCCTGAACTTTTCGTACAATTCCTGCCGAATGCTACTTTTCTGATTTTATTTCGCCCATTTTTCTTCGATGCATTTTTTTTTCTCCTTCGTTGTTTGACATTGTTCACATCACAACCCATACCGAAACGCCTTTTCGCCTTCATTATGTTGTGACAGTGAGCGGCTGCTCTCACGAATGCTTGCGTCCTTCGGTTGACCCTATCCCAAGCACTGTATTCCAAGTTGTTTGTCTGTATGTCTAGCTTCAATATCGTCGAGATTCTCCGAGTATTGAATGTCGTATGTTTTACAGGCCCTATCCAATTTATTGATGCCTGGATCGTTGCGTCCAATCGTTTTGTAATTTAGTTCCGGGTCCACAATATTGATATCCTCCAGGTAAATGCAATTCAAACGGCAATTTATTTATTAAAGAATTCCACAAATCCTCGACCTTTTTTATTATTCGATCTCTTGCTTTTACGTCTGCTCCGTGTGGTGGTAGACATTTAAATGAAACATATCTCACCATCTTGCACTAATAAGTTAATAAGTGTCGAACCGTCAAACAATGCGCATTGTCAAGCAAAGAAGAGTTTGCAGTAGATAATTTGGATGAGAAAATCGGGACTGGATTAAATGGAGCGAACTCATTGAGACATGGCCCACTACTTCCATCATCTGTTCGCTCATTAATCATCGGTCCGTCAAATTGTGGGAAGACAAATGCCATGATATCTCTACTGACACATCCACAAGGATTGCGATTTGCAAACGTTTATCTCTATTCAAAGTCGTTGAATCAACCGAAATATGAATACTTGCGCAATGTGTTAGCGCCAATAAAAGGATTGGTTTCTTCACATTCAGTAATAATGCAGACATTGTGCAACCCTCTGATGCCAAACCAAATTCCGTTTTCATTTTTGATGATGTGATTTGTGAAAAGCAGGATATTATCCGATCATATTTTTGTATGGGACGCCATAAAGATGTTGATTGCTTCTATCTAGCACAGACCTGTTCACGAGTCCCCAAACAGCTAGTGCGTGACAACACCAACTTCATCGTCATATTCAAGCAAGACGAGATGAACTTACATCATATTTTCTCTGATCACGTCTCGCCCGATGTCACATTCAAGAATTTCAAATGATGTGTGTGAATTGCTGGGATGATCAATATGGATTCCTTGTCATTGATAAAGATCGAAAAGTATGTGATGGACGATATCGCGAAATTTGGTGAAAACTGCCTTTCATGTCCCAAACTACAGTGTAATTTTTTTGATTTAAAATATTTTTTTTTTCACCTTATTTTGACTTGATATCGAAGAAGCACCCTAATTTTAAAAAAAAAAAATTCCCCCTCGAAATATCAGTTTTTTTAAAAAAGCCGGGAGATTTTTTCGGGGGGAAAAAAATTTCTAAAAAAATGAAAAAAAAATTTAAAAAAGGGTTGATTTTTAAAAAACACCCTACAATTTTTTTGAGAAAATGTAAATCTTTAAATTATACCGTAGATGCCTATTTATTGCTATTTTAAGATAAATCATATCCGGTGACCCCCCGGAAAAATTTTTAAACCCCAAAAAAAAGGTATTTCATAGAAAGGGGGAAAGGGGGTTTAGGGGGGTCTTACAACCTGTTTTTTTTTCCCCGCTTTTTCTGAGAACATTTAACATAGTAATTGTTTTTTTTTTTAAACCATCAAAAAGGAGAGATTTCAATGAAAAAAAAATCTACCAATTTTTTTTAAAAAAAAGCTGATATTCTGACGGGAAATTTTTGATTGGAAAAGGGGGGTTGTTTTTTTCGATATTGAGTCAAAATAAGGTAAAAAAAAAAAATTTTTTAAAAATTTAAAAAAAAATTTAATTTTTGGGAATAAAAAGGTTTTTCCCAACCCCAAATAAAAATTTTTTGAAAAAGATAAAGAAAAACCCCCAAAAACGGTTTTTAAAACATGAATAAGGTTATAAAAAAAAGGGGAAAAAAAGTTGTAGATCTTTTATTACCTACAACTTTGCCGTTCAATAAATTTTGCGTTAAAATTTTTTTTCCCTTTTTCTTTTTTTGTTATATTTTTTTTCCTTTTTTCCCAATGGATTTCATCCGATTATGGGGGTGATAGACCTGCAAAATAGCACGAACGACAAAAAACTTTCGTCCCATAAATACTCACCTTTTTAAAAACCCCCTTTTCCCCTGCTGGACAACACACCAGGGGGAAGGGAAAAAAAAAATTCTTCTCAACAAATTTTGAACTGAAATGTCATTGAAACATCAAAAATATATCCGAACTAAAAATTTTTTTTTTTCCAAAATAATTTTGGGGATGCAAGAGGGCAAAAAATTCTCACGGATTTTTGACCCGGGGCATCAACTTGTCAATCCATTTTTTTTCAAAAAAAAATTTTATTTTAAAAATCCAATTTGCCCTCACTTCCCCTTTTCACCCCTTATCTTTACTAATTATTGGATAAAATTAGAAAATTTCCCCTTCGTTAGATATACCAAGGATATATCAAAATTTTTGAAAAAAAAAATTTTATAGAGGGAAAAATAGGCTCCAAAATTACTCTCGTTCCTGACGTCCATCGTCTTGATGGTTTTTAAAGTTTTCCGACGTTTCGAATGTTTATATCTGCAATCGTCTCAAGTGAATACTAAAAATTTAAATTTTGCCTAACTCATTTATATGTCTGTCTTTAAATTTGCATCCTTATGTTTTTCGCAAAATCGTTCTATCCACCCCCGGGCCCCACAGTGTATGTCACCCCAGGTTAACCTCAGGAAAATTTACATCCTCTGTGACTAACGATGTGAAAATCTTATATATATATATATATATATATATATATAAAATAATTACATCTTTCTTGGTTTTGGATTTTTAAAAAAATTGGGTTTTTTTTTTTTTTAATTTATATATTTTGAAAAGACATTTCCTACTCGGGGGGGTTTTTTAAAATTTTTTTTAATTATATAATTTCATTGATTGTTCGGGAATCCAGGGGGAAAACATTGTTAATATGATATTCAAAAATTATAACCTAAACCCTTTGATTTTTGGGAGTGTTTGTTTTTTTGAGGAAAAGGGAAAAGCGGTTATTTTTTTTTTTTTTTATTTTGGGGCCTTTTATTAAAGTTATTCAAAATAATTTCAAAACCCCTATTAAAATAACCATATTTAAAAAAAAACAAAATCCAAAAAGAAAATTTTTAAAAAACAACCACACAAAAAAATTTTTTTAAAAAAATGTTTGGCATGGTACGTCCCCCCAGGTTAAAAATTTAAATTTAAAAATCATATTAACAATGTATTCCCGCAATTACTAAACAATAATGTAATTATAAAATTAAAAAAAAAAAGCCCCCAACAAGGGCGAAACATTTTTTAAAAAAAATATATAAATTTCAAAAAAACCCAATTCTTCAAACCCCAAAAAACCCAACAAAGATGTAATTAACATATCAAACAGGTTAAAAAAAACCCAAAAACCCAAAATATATATATATATATATATATATATATATATATAAAAATTTTTATATATATATATATAATATATATATATATATATATATATATAATCCCCGAGCAGATGGTACTCTTGGGTTCGGGGGGGGGCCATGATGGGCGAAGATATATCTCGATTTGGGGTGGGGCCCCCAATGGGGGAAATTCTATTCACACCACTAAAAAGGGGGAACAAAATTTGGGTTTACACGGGAAAAATTTTGCGATCCTATCCTTTTTCAACATATATTAAATTGGCCAAAAAAAACCCTTTCCCAAAAATATATTCTCCGCCTACTATAAAATTTAAAAATTTTCAATCGAGCCGACTTTTTTCCCCGGCATACATCAACAAAACAATGAGGGCCCCCTTTTGGGGGAAAACAGTTATGGATTTGAAAAAATATCAAAAATTGACTCACATCTTCATCTAGTCACAAGATAACGTACAATATGGCCCCGAACTTTATAATGTGGTGAAAAAATCCAATAACAAATTAATATGCTAAAAAAAAAATTTTCCAACCCATCCCCCTCTCATAGAACCCTCAGCGACTGCTGAAAAAAATTTACAGTGCCTGTTTGTTCGCCATGAATAAATTTGCTATAAAAAAACTAGGGAGAGGCGCCCCGCGTTGTTTAAATTAAATGTGCGTATAAACTGAACAATTAACTTTACTCGGATCGGTCCACATGGGCGCGTCAAAATCATGGAACAAATTCGATACGAAAACATGACTTCGCAAAATCCAAATAGGTCGATTTTTTTTTTTTAAAAAGGTTTTTTATTTTTTAAAAAACCTGGTTTTGACATGGTGACGTAATCAGTAATTTTAAAATTGGAATAGATGTCTTGTTACCCCATCAAAAGGCCTTTAAATACTGCATTCAATGATAATAATTAATTAGTTTTTTTTTACAGGGTAACAAAATTAAATTTTATTTCAATAAAGAAAAACTTCATATCCCCTAGAACAGTTAAATGGATTTTGGGAAATCCATCCACCAGTCTCTCAAAAAACAAATCTAGGGAACTTTCCCTTTTTGAAATTGCGAAAATTTCCGGAGTAATTCTGGTAATTTCGACCCTAATTTTTTTTTTTCAACCCCTGTAGATTTTGCGGCCTATCTCCCAAACCCCTTTCGATTTCAAAAAACCCCAAAAAAAAATGGGGGGCAAAATCGGGAGATCTTGGGGCCACTCATTCCCGTCTACCAATCCCCCCCCCGGGGCAGTTACTCAAAAACCCCGAACACCCCGTGCATGTGGGTTTACCATATTTTGCAAAAATATTTTTTTTTTTGGGTGAGTTTTTGGGAAAAAAATATCGGAAGACTCGGTATAAAGGTTCATTTCTTGAAAATTCCAAAAAGCTCCCCGGATTTTTCAAAAAAAATACGGGCCAATCCCCCTTTTGGGTTCAACCCCCCCCCAAAAACATTGATTTTCCCCGGGGGTTTTGGGTATCCCCGTCCATCACCCAGTAAAGGTTATCCCTCCCCCAATATTTTGAAATTTCCCGACGATTTACTGAACTATTTAGGCAAAACGTAGTCTCATCGGAAAAAAAAATTTTTTTTTATAAAACGTGGATTGCGGTTACACAAATCCGGTTTTCCCCCAGAACTCCACACGGCGATCAGGATCATCATCATTGAGTTGTTGATGAGCTTTTACTTTGGGGTGGTACTTTACGTTTCAGGATCTTTTCAGAACTTTGGGATATGTCAAGGTCTGCTGCAATTTGTCGTAAAATTATTGTGACGATTATTCTCTACACTCAATATAACATCAAGTTTCACGTTTTCCTAGTTAGGACGTTCGCATTCGGAATATGTTTACGACCAGTTTCTCTGAATTTTTCTCAATCCGAACCTGTTGAAGGCCCTATTTTTTTTTGGGTATTCCCGAAAAAGTCCCCCAAACCCCTTGCTGAGTTCTGGTTCTATCTATCCAAAAAAATTAAAATTTCTAGGGTTTGGTTTCCAAAATAGCCATGTTCACTTTCAAAAACCCCTTTCCCCCTTAAATTTTGAAGAATATTTGTTGATATTTCAACTGACATTTATTTGACACTAATTTTCCTATTATTTTAAATTTTTGATTGTCTTTGTTTCCTTTTTTGACTAAAAATTTAACTAATAATATTTGGAAAGGATCTTTTGGGTTTAGTAGAGACTGACTCACTGTCTCCAGGGCAGTCTAAGGGATTAGACCCTTTGGGGTAAAAAAAGTAAAATTTTTCATTTTTAACACGCTTTTTATTTTTTGAACTGAATAACTCACAATTTAAAAAACTTGGGGTATATTCACCCACCCTTTTTTAAATTTTTCCCCAAAACCCGGTAAAAATTTAATCAAAAGTTTCTTTTTTTTTTTTCCAAACCCCCAAACCTAACCACCAAAAGGGAAATTTTGGGGTTTTTAAAAAAGGTGCATCCCCCCCCTGCAGTATTTTTGGGGGGGTTTTTAATAAAGTTTTCCTAGGAGGTGGATTTTGGGGGGGCGCGGGCCAAAGGGCCCCGATCTCCCAAATTTCGCCCCCCCAAATTTTTTTTGTGGGGGGTTTTTAAAAACGAAGGTATGTGTAGATGGCCCCAAAATCTACAAGAGTTGAAAAAAAACAATTAGGACGAAATTAACAAATTACTCCGGTTTTTCCAATTCAAGAATGTGTCCCCTAGATTTGCTCATTGTCAAGGGACTGGGGATGGCATTTCGGGATTAAATTTTAAAGGGTTTTTTTTGTTGGGTATAAGTTATTTTTTTTAAAAAAAAAAAATTTTTTTCCCTTTTAAAAAATATCCCCAATTAAATTTTAATCTTTTTTGCTTTAAAAGGGCCCTTTTAAATAATTTTCCAAAAAAATCTATTCCCCAAATTTTTAAAAAAAAAACCCAACGTCACCATGTAAAACCATAAAACCCTTTTTTTAGAAATACATAAAAAAAAACGTCATTTTTTAAAAAAAAATTTTGGATTTTGTCAAAAAATACATGGGTTTTTTCCATAATTTTACACCGTATGTGGGGTTTTGGGGTTTTTTGCTGAGACAATTCCCCCCTTTCCTCCCCAAAAAATTCCCGATTTGTGCAATCATTATATTCCTATGTGTTCATCTTCCTATAACAAACTCCCCAAACTAATCCCACTATATTCTGTAATTTAAATTTATTTGGGAAAATCTTCAAAAATTTCCTTTGTTCAATTAGTTTATTTTGTTTTTTTAAGTTTAAAAAAACAATCTTATGATATTTTAAATGAATAAACAACAGTTTTTTATTTTCATACCATGGAAGGACAAATTTTTTTTCCCCGTGGAATTCATAAAATAAAAAGAACCACCCCAAAAACTCGCTTTTGATCATAATCGGGGAAAGGAAACGATGAATTTCAAATCATTTAAAATTTTTTAGTAAAAAGGCGGGAAAAATCGGTGGTAAAATTTCAACTGGGGTGTATTAAGCGGATATATTTTTTAAAAAGGGAATTTCCCCGAATGGAAAAAAGTGACGACGAAGTTTCGTTATTTGCCTTCTGTCCACCGCAAGTTATTACAAATGAAAAAATAAAATGTTTTAAAATTTAGTACCAAAAAAATTGGGGTCATTTATTAACCGACAAAAAAAAAAGGAGGAGGTTTCTCTAGTCACCCAAAAAATTTTTTTTTGGGGAAGATCATTTCCCCGACTTGCGGGGGGGTTACAGAAATCGTCGTTAAAAAAAAGCGTTATTCCCTTAGAAACCCCCCCCCCCTTTCCCGTTCCCTTCAGATTCTCGAACAGGTAGTTGTCTAAAATTTTTCTTCCCCAAAAAACCCCCTTTAAAAAAACCCAGAAACAAATAACAAAAAAGGGAAAATTTAAAAAGTGTAGTTTGGAATACCGAATTGAATGATTTCTAAAAGGGTTTAAATGTCTATCAGAAATAAATCTGAATTAACGACTTTATCAAAAAATTCCCCAAAAAAATTCTTCCCAACGATGTATTCATTAACCAGCTAACAAAAAAAAATCTGATGATAGAACAAAAAAAAAAAACCCAAGCGGAAGTAAAAACCCAGGGGGGTTTTGGGGGTTTGGGAAAAGAAAAAAATTCACCTGAACAAGGTTTGATGATATTCAACAACGAGGTTTATAGGGGTACCGGAAGAAAAAGGGGGAAAAACTTGATATCAATCTGTTGGAATTACTAAATTCCAAAACCTTTTTTGGTAAATTCTGATTAAAAGTGCATACCAATTGGGGGAAAACTGGAAAAAAACAAACCAAGACCCCACGATTGCGAAACTCCAATTGCATTAAGCCAAAAATGAAATTTGGAAAAAAAATTAGGGGGAAAAAAAAAATTTTTTGGGTGAAGACCTAAAGGGGTCAGAAAAATTTTTCTAATAGGCGAAAATAGTGGTTGGGGTTTTTTAAAAATCGTGGTCCTTCAATGGACAATTAT